>JANAVB010033367.1:0-35669 GCA_029216955.1 Iris pallida | reverse complement strand
AGACTTGCCTCTATACACTATATATACATATATATCGGGTTTCGGTTTCTTCGGTATCGACACATGAACCCAAGCCCAACCCGATTTTTGATCGGTTCAAATATTTTAACCCAAACCCGAACCCGAGTATCTTCAACCCTAACCCACCCATTAACGGGTTTACCCAATCGGGCTCGGGTTTAGCCCGCCCGAGTTGCACCCCTAGTGGACCTTGAACTATAGTAGAACAAGTAGGGTACAACTCAAAATTTCTCAAAAAATAGAAACTATATATATATATATATATATATATATATATATATATATATATGAAAAAAAAGTGCAGCCCGATGGCTTACAAACTCGGCCCAAGGCCATACAGTTCGAAGGCCCACACCTACACAGCACCCGCACCAAGACGGGAATGGTCATTATGACAAACCATAAAAAAGAAAAAAAAACAAAACAATAATACATTTTTTACAATATATATATTTGGAAATGGTAATTAGTTTCCGGAATCGCTCCCCACTAGAATTTGAACTCCGCCCACAAGAGTCACATGCCTCCACACTAACCACTTGGACTAGCAATTATTGGCATATATATATATATATAAAAAAAAAAATATATATATATATATATATATATATATATATTATATTCATAATTGTATCAATTTTCAAAAGTGATTGTTTGGGCTTATATGCCAATACCCTACAACACAGTACATCACCAAGAATTACTCGTGGCACTCAAAACCACTTCTTACAATCTAACATAAGCCGACTATGTTGTCTTTTTGTACTCAGGGCTCTAACACGGATGCCAGGTTTGAATCTTTAGCTTCCAGAGCATACAACCTCGGGGATTCCTCTTTAGCTTAAGGGCTGCAAACGAGCCAAGCCGAGCCAAGCTTTTGTAAGCTTGAGCTTGGCTTGACAATGATTAATCGAGCTTGAGCTTGAGCTTGATAAGTTTTTTATTTTAGAGCTTGAGCTTGTTTATATTAAGCTTGAGTTTGGCTTGGTTTAGCTTGAGCTTGGCTTGATAAGCAAGCTTGATTCAAGCTTGATAAACAAGCTTGATAAGCTCAAAATCAAGCTCGTTAAACTTGATTTCAAGCTCGCTCTTTCAAGCTCATAAGCTTGATTTCAAGCTTAACAAGCTCGATTTCAAGCTAGTTAGGTTTGAAAGCAAGTACATGTAATATTAACAATTTATTTATAAAAAAATTAATTTAAAAAGTTCCTTAATGTCAATTATTAAGGACATATAATATATAATGGACACAACTATATTGTTATACAAAGATATATAACATTAAAATTTAACAAAGAACAAACGAGCTATTAAACAAGCTCTTAAACGAGCTTCTAAACAAGCCAGCTCGCAAGCTCATAAACGAGCTAGCTCGCGAGCTCAAACGAGCCGAGTATTTATTAGCTTGAGCTTGGCTCGTTTATTAAACAAGCTCAAAATGAAGCTTGAGCTCAGCTTGTTTACTAAAACGAACCGAGCTCAAACGAGCTTTTATCGAGCCGAGCTTCGAGCAGCTTGCGAACGGCTTGGCTCATTTGCAGCCCTATACTCCATAAGACGTAGCTATCGCTCATTCTCTTCTTCAGTGTTTCTTGCTCTTATCTCCAGATTCTTCAGTCTCACTCTCTGCTTGGCTCCAATTTGAAACGGATTGACTCTCAAAAGGGGGTTCCAGTCCCTCAACACCTGATGACATTGAAGACCTGTTGAGAACCAATAAGGGACTTTAGTCCCACATTGGAATATGTAGTATGAAGAGGAGTTGGAACCTCTGTAAGTAGCAAGTAGTAGCCCATCAATAAAATCATCCCATTATTCATTTATATATGGTATCAGAGTCATAACTCGTCCACCCCTCTCTCTCCACAACAAAAAAACAAAAAACAAAAAAAAATTTCCCCTCCCGCTCCCGACCCCCCTCCCGCTCCACCCTCCCCTTCCCCGCTGCTGCCGACCCCTCCCCCCCCCCCCCCCCCCCCCGCACTGTTGGAGTGGGTGGGATTCCCAACCTATGTGGAGAATACCCCGGAGACGACGAGCACCATCCGTGCATCGGAGAAGCTCGGGTGCATGCATGGATCCTATTTTGGAACATATATGGTAAGAAATATATGATTGGATTTCCATATTACTTTGATCATATATTTATGATTGGACCCTTCATATAGTATCTTTCCATATAATTGGACTTCCAATTATGGCAAGCCAATTATGATTGGATTTCCATTAAATATATGATTGATGCATATTGGAAGTTTCCATATATATTGGCCTTCCATGTATGGATTACCAATAGCTTATAAAAGGGTGATGCATGCTACTTGTAAAATCATCTCAAAACAAGAGTGCTTACAATCTTTGAGAGAGAGAGAAGAGAGGATTAAGGACTATTGTGAAGGAGAGATTGCTTCGAATAATTTTTCGGCATCTCTTTTCTTCGGAGTCCGTAATCAAAAAAATTCTTCTTTCAAGTGAGTTGTGGTGATCCGTGTTGGATCGGGAGGAACTTGTAGAGGGTATATTCTCTTTATTCCATTAGTGGAGGTTCTTCAGGGTTGGACTCCGATCGTCCCGTGGTTTTTCCCGCAAGGATTTTCCACGTCAAAAATCTTTGTCTGCGATTGTGTTTGGCATTTTTGGTTTGTGTGCTTTTGCTCGGTTCTTTCGCAGGACTTTCTGATTTGGGAGAACGGTTTCCGCGCTTCGTTCCCAACAGAGTGGTATCAAAGCTTTGGGTTCAAAGAAGTGTCAGGAGTTGACAGTCAAACCAGGAAGCAGAGATGGACGCAAAGCCGATGCGCATGATAACCTGAACGGTACATACTACCATTATTGGCGGAGGAAGATGAAGGATTTGCTGTTCGTCAAGAAGCTGCACCTTCCAGTATTTGCATCCGAGAAGCCCAGTGATAACATCCGATGAGGACTGGAACTTCGAGCATATACAGTGTGTGGGTACATACGGCAGTTCGTTGACGAGAACGTGTACAACCACGTTGCCAATATTGAGTATGCGAAGACGTTGTGGGAGAAGCTGGAATCTTTTACGCGAAAAAGACCGGGGTAAACAAACTGTTCCTGATCCGGATGATGATGGGTCTGCGGTACAAAGATGGTGCATGCATTACGGATCACTTGAGTAAGTTCCAGGGCGTGGTGGACCAGCTATCCTCGATGGGAGTCAAGTTCGACGACGAGGTTCAAGGACTTTGGTCGCTATGTACATTGCCAGACTCGTGGGAGACCGTACGAGTATCTATGATCGCTTCTGCTCCGGAAGGCGTGGTCAGTCTGGAGTTTGCCAAGAGCGGGGTACTGAATGAAGAGATACGGAGACGTTCTCAGGGCACTTCATCCACATCCTATCACTCAGAGGCACTAGTTTCAGAGAGCCGCAGAAGGGGCAAAAGCAGATCCAGGTGGTGGCAGAGACATGAGCAGAGGAAAGTCCAAGGGTCGGTACGGGGACTCGGAGTGTTACCACTGTGGCAAGAAGGGCCACATCAAGCGGAACTGTTTCGCTTGGAAGAGAGAGAAGAAGGGCGACAAGAGGAAGCAAGATGAGACTACACAGCGGCGGCCTCGATACATGGAGGCGATGTGATCGTTGTAGGTGAGATTATCACAAACCTCGTCTGCGATGACAATTCTTGGCTGGTGGACTCAGGACTTCAGCGCATGTATCTCACAACAGGGCACTATTTGCCATTACACGACAGGCGACTGTGGAGTGTTGAAGATGGGCAATGGAGATGTGTCGAAGGCGGTTGTCGTTGGAGATGTGCACATGAGAACGAAGACAGGTGCAGTTCTTGTTCTCAAAGATGTTCGTCATGTCCCTGACATCCGTTTCAACCTGGTGTCGGTTGGAAGGTTGGATGACGATGGATCTCTGTTCTAAAAGGCGTCCGCCTAGACCGCCTAGGCGGCGCCTAGGCGCTAGGCGCTGGGTGCCCGCCCGATGTCCGCTTAGGCGCCCGCCTAATCCCCCTGACATCCAACTATGCATGTTTTTGGGTTTTATGGATTTTTTTCTGCAATTTTTAGTAGATTTTTTTGGATTCTTTTTATTTTTTTGAACCGCCTAGATCTAGGCGTCCGCCTAGGCACCCGCCTAGGTGGGCTAGGCGCTAGGCGAAAGGTGTCCGCCCGACTAGCGCCTAGCGTTTTTCACAACCTTGCGATGGATTCTTCAGTCTCTTCGGGAATAGTCAGTGGAAGCTTTCCAGAGGTTCGATGGTGATTGCCAGAGGAAGCAAGAAGTCCGGTCTCTACTATATGGAGGGGAGCGCACAGGGATCACAGGAGGTGAATGCCATCAATGATGCGTCTTCCGAGTTGTGGCACAGGCGGCTCGGCCATATCAGCGAGAAGGGATGAGCTACTTGGTGAACAAGAAGGTGATTTCAGGGCTCAAGTCTACAAAGTTGGAGAAGTGCACGCACTGCTTAGCTGTGAAGCAAAATAGGGTGTCTTTCCAAAGTCACCCAAGTTCAAGGAAGCCGTCGTTGCTCGAGTTGATTCACTCGGATGTCTGCGGTCCTATGAAGGTAAAATCTATTGGTGGTACATCTTATTTTGTAACTTTTATTGGTGACTGTTCCAGGAAGGTTTGGGTCTATGCCTTAAAGACCAAAGATCAGGTGCTGCCTACTTTCAAAGAGTTTTAGGCCTCTGTTGAAAGAGAGACGAGTAAGAAGTTATTGTGTGTTCGGTCCGACAACGGCGGCGAATACATCGGTCCCTTTGATGCTTATTGCAGAGAGCAAGGGATACGACACCAGAAGACTCCGTCCAAGACACCTCAGCTCAATGGTGTAGCGGAGCGCATGACCAGGACGCTGATGAGAGGGGTGCGGTGTTTGCTGTCAGAAGCAAACTTGCCGAGCAGTTATTGGGGTGAGGCTCTTCTCACAGCTGCTTATGTTATTAATTTATCTCCTAGTGCTCCTTTGCAGGGTGATGTGCCTGACAAAGTATGGTACGACAAAGAGCCGTCATACAATCACCTGGGAGTGTTTGGCTGTAAGGCCTTCGTGCATGTACCGAAGGACGAGAGGTCCAAACTTGAGCCGAAGACGAGGCGATGCATCTTTGTCGGCTACGGTCGGGATGAGTTTGGCTATAGACTCTACGACCCGGTGGGAAGAAAGCTCTACAGAAGCAGGAACGTGATATTCGTCGAGGATCAAACCATGACCAACACTCAAGATTCCGAGACGCCTTCTGAGGCTGAGGAATTGCCTGAGTTAGAGTCATTTCGCTTCGAGCAGTTTCCAGAGGACATCGCAGAGGATCCAATTATGGGGGAGCCAGTACATGGAGTTGCTCCCAACCATGATCATCAGCCTGCTGATGGTGGTCAGGGGTGTCCCTCAGGAGGATGAGCATGCCGGGGAGGCGGTTCCTGAAGAGGAGGAGGCTGTTGGTATACAGCCAGCACCAGTGGCTCCACTGAGAAGGAGCGACAGAGAGCGTCGACCATCTACGAGATACTCATCGGGTGAGTATGTGCTATTGACTACGGGAGAGAGCCCGAAAGTTTTGTAGAGACTATGGAAGACGAACACAGGCAGGAGTGGATGGAGGCTATGCAGGAGGAGATGAGTTCCTTACACACCAATTCCACTTATGAGCTGGTGCGGTTGCCAAAGGGCAAGAAGGCTTTGAAGAATCGATGGGTGTTTAGAGTGAAGCAGACGGATGATGCTACTCGCCCTCGATACAAAGCGAGGCTGGTAGTTAAAGGTTACGGTCAGCGGAAAGGCGGGGACTATAATGAGATCTTTTCGCCAGTCGTCAAACAGTCGTCTATTCGGGTGGTGCTAGCATTGGCAGCCAGTTTCGACTTGGAGGTCGAGCAGATGGACGTGAAGACGGCATTCCTCCACGGTGATCTTGAGGAGGAGTTATATATGGAGCAACCAGAGATATTATGTGAGAAGGGCAAGTGACATTTGGTCTGCCGGTTGAGGAAGAGCTTGTATGGTCTGAAGTAGGCTCCGAGGCAGTAGTACAGGAAGTTCGAGTCGTTTATGGGAGAGCATGGCTATGCACGAACGACGTCGGATCACTGTGTATTTGTGAGGTATTTTGTCGATGATGATTTCATTGTTTTATTGCTATGTAGATGACATGCTATTAGTGGGTCGGAATGCCACTAGGATAGCGGAGTTGAAGCGCCAACTGGGCGCGGCCTTCTCTATGAAGGATTTGGGTGCAGCAAAGACTATTCTTGGGATGGAGATCAGCCGAGAGAGAGAGTCGAAGTTGCTACACTTGTCCCAAAAGAAGTACATTCACCGGGTACTTCAGCGTTTCGGTATGGACGGGTCGAAGAAAGTGAGTTGCCCCCTTACGGCCCACTTTAAGTTCACTGAGGAGCAGTGTCCATCTACCGAGGACGAAAAAGAAGATATGGAGCGGGTTCCATATGCTTCAGCTGTGGGCAGCCTTATGTATGCTATGTGTGTACGAAGCCAGACATCGCTCATGCAGTTGGCACAGTTAGCAGGTATCTTTCAAATCCTGGAAGGGTACATCGGAGTGCGGTCAATTGAATTCTACGATACCTTCAGGGCACTGCCGATTGGAGAGTTTCTTTTGGTGGTGACGAGCCGAAGCTGGTTGGGTATACCGACGCTGATATGGCTGGAGATGTAGACATGAGGCGATCGACTTCGGGCTATGTGATGATGTTTGCTGGAGGAGCAGTATCGTGGCAGTCGCGGTTGCAAAAGTGTGTTGCCTTGTCGACGACAGAGGCAGAGTACATTGCGACGACGGAGGCTTGCAAGAAGTTGCTGTGGATGAAAAAGCTGTTGCAGGAAATGGGGCTGAAGCAAGGGCAGTATACTTTACTTTGCGACAGTCAGAGTGCTATTCACCTTGTGAAGAATCAGACCTTTCATAGCCGATCCAAGCACATCGAGACTTTGTATCATTGGATACGGGATGTGGTTGAGAAGAAGGACGCGATGCTTGAGAAGGTCCATACTGATGACAATGGAGCAGACATGATCACGAAGGTTCTACCAAGGGAAAAGTTTGAGTACTGCAGGCGGATCATCGGGATGACGAGTTCCTCCACCTAGTTGTGAAGGGAGAGATTTGTTGGAGTGGGTGGGGTTCCCAACCTATGTGGAGAATACCCCGGAGAGCGACGAGCGTCATCCGTGCGTCGGAGAAGCTCGGGGAGTGCATGGATCCTATTTTGGAACATATATGGTAAGGAAATATATGATTGGATTTCCATATTTACTTTGATCATATATTTATGATTGGACCCTTCATATAGGAGCTTTCCATATAATTGGACTTCCAATTATGGCAAGCCAATTATGATTGGATTTCCATTAAATATATGATTGATGCATATTGGAAGTTTCCATATATATTGGCCTTCCATGTATGGATTACCAAGGACTTATAAAAGGGTGATGCATGCTAGTTGTAAAATCATCTCAAAACAAGAGTGCTTACAATCTTTGAGAGAGAGAGAGAGGATTAAGGACTATTGTGAAGGAGAGATTGCTTCGAATAATTTTCGGCATCTCTTGTTCTTCGGAGTCCGCAATCAAAAAATTTCTTCTTTCAAGTGAGTTGTGGTGATCCGTGTTGGATCGGGAGGAGCTTGTAGAGGGTGTATTCTCTTTATTCCATTAGTAGAGGTTCTTCAGGGTTGGACTCCGATCGTCCCGTGGTTTTTTCCCGCAAGGATTTTCCACGTCAAAAATCTTTGTGTCTGCGATTGTGTTTGGCGTTTTTGGTTTGTGTGCTTTTGCTCGATTCTCTCGCAGGACTTTCTGATTTGGGGGACCGGTTTCCGCGCTTCGTTCCCAACACGCGCACCCCGCTGCCCCCCCCCCCCCCCCGGTTGCTGATCCCATAGCGAGATCACCAACCCCACCAACCCCCCCCCCCCCCCCCCGCTGCCGGATTACCCCCCATCCCCCCCCCTCCCGCTGCTGCCGACCCCCTTCCCCGCTGCTGCCGACCCCCCCTTCCCGCTGCTGCCGGATCCCCCTACCTCCCCCGCCTCCTTGTTTTTACTTGGTGTGCCGGATCTTGCCCACCGCTTCCTTGTTTTTACTTGGAGTGTCGGTTCCCCTCCCCTCCTTGTTTATACTTGGAGTGCTGGAACAATCGATCACGCAAGGAGTAAACGACCCACGTCGTTGTTCCCTTGTTCGATGTAATGTTGTTCTAGTTGCTCGTATACCTGAGGAATAACTGTGAGGCGGCTCCTTGTTGTCCCCCCCCCCCCCCCCGGTCTCAACAGTTGACTACGAAGACACGAGAGATCGGAAAACAAAGTAGTTAGACGACAAATGACGAAGACGACGACTTGGGATACAACAGGACCTCACACAGATTGACAACGTCATGGATGCAATCAGTGGAAAACTGACGGCACAGGAGATGCACGCCTTGGTTGATGATATCTTGTCCAAGAGATTGACCGAGGCAACCCCATGTGTGACCCATACTGATGTGGATCCGTCACCTTACAAGATGGGGAAGTTGGAAAAGCTAGAGACGAAGTTGGAAGGAACTTCCAACTACTTGAAATGGTCGTGGCAGGCGATGCGGACACTGAAGGGACGTAGCTTGGTAGGCTATGTCAATGGCCAAACCAAGGCGCCAGCCGATCCCTCCTCAAAAGAGTTTGCTATTTGGGTGATTGTCAACAACGTAGTGGCGGGGTGGTTGATAGCCTCATTGACCGACCAGGTGTCGGACAATATTGAGGCGATAGAGGCTGCTGCTGATATATGGCGAACTTTGAAGGATATGTGCTCCGGTTCGGACAACCCTATGCGGATCTTCCAACTGCATGATGAACTCGATAGGGTGACCCAAGACGAACGTACCATCTCTGAGTATGCAGCCCTGTTGAGGAAGTACTAGTCTGATCTGGATCACTATGATCCTCTTGGGATGGAAGATGCACGGGTTGAACCTGCATTTACGAAGTATTTTCAGGCGTTCCTGGAGTATATTTCGCGGCAGCAAATGATGAAGTTTTTGAAGGGGCTCAACCCGGTGTTTGAGTAGAGAAGGAATGTACTCCCAGCCCAACCCCAGCTTCTAAACTTAGAAGGGGCTATAGCCGCCATGGCACAGGAAGAAGCTCGGTTGAAGTTGATGCCCAACAAGGGCTACTTCCAGGGGGAGCAAGCCGATGTTGAAAAGTCTGCTCCTGCCGCCTTCAATCCGCCTCCCTCTGCGGATGGTGTTTGTCACAACTGTGGTGACTCCGGACATTACATCAGATTTTGTCCAAAACTCCTACAAAGTCAGTCGAGTGATCGCGGACGGGCCGTGGAGTACGTCGTGGTGGCAGAGGAGGATATGCTGGTCGAAGGGGAAATTCTTTTGAAGGACACAGCGAATCTGACGGAAGAAGGGGGAGAAAAGCAGCTGGCTAAAAAAACCCCTCTTGAGAGGGAGTTCCTCGCGAGGTTACGCGGCTCGAAGCAGGGATCGGACTACAGTCTCGACCCTCATGCGGCATCATCTACCTCGGGGAATCACATCATTTGCTTTGCCCAAACCAGCACAGGTATACCTGTACATGCTCTTGTATCTGACCATCAGCTAGGTTGGATTATGGACTCTGGGGCATCTCGCAATGTTACGGGGTCCCGTGGTGAGTTCCAGGACTATACTCACCTACCGACGCTGGAGAGCATTTAGACTGCTGATGGTACCTCCAGACCTGTAATGGGTAAAGGCACTATTGCATGCACCCCTTCCCTCACTCTCACCAATGTCTTACATGCTCCGTCTTTTCATGTCAATCTTATCTCTATTAGTGTCATTATCCTTGATCTTAACTGTACTGTTTCTTTTGACATTCCTACGGTAATTTTTCAGGAGAAGAGGACAGGACGACGCCTAGGGACTGGCACATGGCATAAGGGGCTATGGTACTTAGACAGGACCAGACTGGACACAACACTGGCATCTCTGGTCGCAAGCGCACAACCGGACGCTTTACGTCGCAGTGTAGAAGACGAATTGTTACTCCACCACCAACGTGTCGGACATTCTTCCTTTAAAGTTATTAGTCGAATGTATCCGTCCTTATATCAAAGGGCTAATAAAGAGAAGTTAGTTTGTAATGCATGTGAGTTGGACAAACATACCAGAAGCTCCTATGTGAGCTCTGGAAATAAAAGTTCTGCTGTTTTTGATATGATACATTCGGACGTATGGGGTCCTTGTCCTACAACAAGTATTAACGGATTTCGATGGTTCGTCACTTTTATTGACTGTTATACCCGCGTGACATGGGTCTACCTTATGAAGAATAAAAGCGACGTCTTTGAGACTTTTCAGGATTTTTTTCGCCGGGTGATAACATAATATAGGTCTAAAATTAAGTGTTTCCGGTCTGACAATGGCACGGAGTACACAAATAAGCGGTTTGCTGAGTATTTATCCACTCATGGAATACTACATCAAACCTCATGTGCCTATACACCGGCACAAAATGGTGTGACCGAACGGAAGAACAGACACCTGCTAGAGGTCGCACGAACGATGATGCCGGCTATGAATGTCCCAAAACACTTATGGGGGCAGACTGTATTGACGGCCTCTTATCTCATCAACCGAATGCCTTCTCAGGTATTGGATTGGAAGACACCGTTGGAGATGCTTACTGGTGCAACTACATACACTGTTCCCCCGAAAGTATTTGGGTGTGTGTTCTGTCCAAGATAATAGGCCAGGGGTTGGCAAACTGGATCCTAGAGCGGTTAAGTGTGTATTTGTCGGGTACACTACGACTCAGAAGGGATACGCATATTGGAGCCCAGTTGAACGGAAGATATTTGTAAGCATGGACGTTACATTCAGAGAACTGGAACCCTACTATGGTTCGGATGCAGGTTCAGCGTTTGGTGACACCTAACACAGAGGGTGTTAGACGTGAGGGGGAGATAATAAGTCCAAACGTGGTAGTCGGATCGGTCCCGTGCCCGGTCGTGGAAAATTGGACGAAAGGGGGAGATAGCAGTGACTCTGATACGGAGAATGAAGAAGCATATACATATGTTACGAAGGGGGAGACTAAGGAAAAGGAGCTCCAAGTCTACAGAAGGAGACAACAGAAGTCCAGTACTGTGTCGTGCCCATTACCTACTGTACCAAGTCCCTCGTCTACTCCTACCCTAACTCTTGAAGATGTTGCCCCGCACCGAATCACTCTGATTCTGATGCGGATCTCTCTGACTTGGATGGTATGATCTCTCCACCACCTATTGCTCCCTTAAGGAGATCTTCTCGCATCAATGCGGGTAAGGCTCCTAGTCGTTATGATGATTATGAACATGACATTGCCAATTTCTTGTCTTATTCTAATATTTCTCCGAATTATCGAACATTCATTGCATCGTTAGACTCTACTTCTTTGCCTAAGTGTTGGCAGGAAGCAAAGAAAGATCCAAGGTGGAAAGCTGCAATGATGGAAGAACTTGGGGTACTAGAGAAAAATAAGACATGGGAGCTGGTTCCATTACCCAAAGGGAAAAAAACTGTGGGATACAAATGGATGTACACAGTGAAGGAGACGCCAGAAGGAAAAGTAGAGTGGTACAAGGTGAGGTTGGTTGCAAAAGGATACACACAATCATATGGCATCGACTATGATGAGACGTTTGTCCCAGTAGTGAAAATGAGCATGGTAAGAACTCTGGTCTCCATTGCAGCAAACTATGGGTGGAAGCTATACCAATTAGATGTGAAGAATGCCTTTCTCCACGGGGACCTGCAAGAAGAAGTGTACATGGAGCTCCCGCCAGGATGCTACGTGACAGAATCAGACGGAGGGATGTCGCGTGAAAAAGTGTGTAAACTAAAGAAATTGCTATACGGGCTCAAGCAATCTCTTCGAGCCTGATTCGACAGATTCAGAAAGGCTGTTACTGAAATGGGATACCATCAAACAAATGCAGATCATACAGTCTTTCTTCAACATGCAAGAGGCCACATTACTATACTTGCTGTATATGTGGATGATATAGTAATCACAGGTGATGATGAGGTCGAGATCACTAAGATGAAATCAAAACTCGCGAAGGAGTTTGAGGTGAAGGATTTAGGAGCGATGAAATACTTTCTGGGTATCGAGGTGTGTGACGACGAACAAGGAATTGTTCTCTCCCAAAAAAAATACGCACTAGATCTGCTAAAGGAGACAGGGATGCTGGGATACAAAGCAGCAGTCACTCCAATTGACCAGAAGTACAAGTTGGGAGCAGAAGCAGGAGAGCCAGTTGATCGTGAAAGATATCAAAGACTTGTAGGAAGATTGATTTATCTGGGGCACACTCGCCCTGATATCTCATCTGCGGTGAGTGTAGTGAGTCGCTACATGCATGATCCAAGAACAGGTCATATGAAAGCAGTGTTTCAGATCTTGAAATATCTGAAAGGAACGCCGAAAAAATGGCTATGGTTCAAGAAGAATTGACGCATAGAAGTTGAGGGATACTGCGATGCAGACTGGCGAGTTGCATAGACGACAGAAGGTCTACACAACGGGATACTGTGTCTTTGTAGGAGGAAACCTGTTCTCATAGAGAAGCAAGAAATAGTCAGTGGTAGCACGGTCGTCAGCTGAAGCAGAATACAGAACAATGGCTCTGGGAGTGTCAGAGTTACTGTGGGTGAAAGCACTGCTGACAGAGTTGAAGCTGGATAAGGGAGCACCGTTACATCTTCTGAGCGATAGTCAAGCTGCAATAAGTATAGCCAACAATCCAGTTCAGTACGACAGAACGAAGCACATCGAGATCGATCGATTCTTCATCAAGGAGAAGCTGGAACAAGGGATACTGAAGATTGACCATGTTCGCTCAGAAGAACAAGTTGCAGACTGTCTGACTAAAGGTCTTAGTTCATTGAGTCTATCAAAGCTATGTAACAAGACGGGGATGATTAATATCTATCGCCCATCTTGAGGGGGAGTGTTGAGGACTTTAGTCCCACATTGGAATATGTAGTATGAAGAGGAGTTGGAACCTCTATAAGTAGCAAGTAGTAGCCCATCAATAAAATCATCCCATTATTCATTTTTACAAGACCATAAGAGGACTCGCAACCTAACGTGTTCCCTTCCAGTGAATCCTCTTTTTCTCTAGCAAGTGGGTATCCTGCAGGGGGTGTTGATGTAACTCCCCTCCGACTATCTACGGATAGTCACCGCCTTGTAACCTGGACACAATAGGGGTAGCAATGGATATGACCAGACCCAAACTATCAAATCCACTATTACTACTAGATCGCTATCAACTCCATAGGCAAAAGTATCGTTTGGATCCATGGTTGTTGGTTCATTTATCCTCATAGTCAAAGCTTCACGTAGCCCCTCTTTAACCTCCTCTCTAAGCACTTCTTCTATTAAGTATGGGCACTCGCCCTCCGTGTGACCTATACAACAACATCTGGCACACATATGTGGTATCCATTCAAATAGGATTGGTTGCAAGAATTTGCTACCGTCGGAAAGAATGATTGTCACAACTTTAGGTAGATCTTTACGTGTCGTTATTTTTACCATAACTCGTGCAAATGCTAGGCGGCGTCTACTCGTCGTGGCCGAGTCAATACGGATTGGCGCACCTACAACGCTAATTATCTTGCTAAGCGTCGTCACATTCAACAGATGGCGAGGTAGCCTTGGAATTTGGATCCATACCAGAGCCGAAACAAGATCCCTCTCCAATGAGATCAATGGTTCCCATTTCTTGAGGATGATCGGCCTCCCTTCAAACGTTCACGGACCACCGCGAAGAATCAAGAGAAAAGGAGCCTCGCTCTAGAATTTCACAAAGAAACACCCATTAACTATGAGAAGATCTCAACTCCTCCAACCGGTCTCCACACTTGGCGAATATACGATGAGATAGCCAAATGGGATAGCCGATCTTCAATAACATAGACCAGCAATGTATGTTCCCATTCAGAGCCTACCACGTCGGACGAAGTGATTATCGTTGTGCGTACCCATTCCACCAGATCAGGCACCGAAGAATGTCGTAACATCTCGTTATTTTCCATCGCAGGACCACGGAGAGTTGAAGGTCTTGAAGCACAAATGGATGCCCATGTCGCTGGTTGTTTAGTTGTGGAGGAGACCTCCCCCTCATTTATAATATGGCCTTACATCGCCATTAGTCGATTGAGGAAATCCCTTCAAGGGTTCATCTTCACGTGAAGGAGGATTACATGACAGTCGCTTCACAGTCCCCCGAGTGGAGCCTCCTTGACGTGATACCTGACCTCCGCATCGCACCAAAGGACCAGTATTCCTATCTTAAACTGTCGTTGTCATATTCCTCCCGCTTCCCAAATGCATCCTCTGCCCCCACACTGTCCTGGACAGAGGGCACCCCTTCTTTCCCTCGAGCTTTTGCTCGTTGTTTCCCTCGACGAACCACCGTCCAACCTTCTGTCTCCATAGGGGAGGTCGTCGGATGTTGATCAGGCCCAAGGGAATACCCCGCATCCCCTTGAATCCCATCCGTGGCAGCCTCAAAATCGAAATATATATATATATATATATATATATATATATATATATAAGCAAATGGCCTCTAGCCTAGTGGTTAGGAGAGATGCATACGGCCCAAGCAGTCACGAGTTCGAGCCCCAGTGGAGGCGAGTTCGCCACAATTATCCATTGCTTCAATATATATATATATATATATATATATAAAGATGAGACATCACATAATCGCTCAAATTATAAAAAAAATATATAAGATATTACCATGTTGTACCATTATAGAGAAAAAAATTCAAAAAATGGAACTCATATTCCGTTTTCTCATATATATATTCTTTGATAAAGAAAACACATATAATTGCTGTAGTCCCGGTCATTAATGACAGACCAAATCACAAAAAAAAAAACTACAGATAATGAACATACATGAAAAATTGAAAAAGAACATATAACTGCCCTAAGAAATCAAAAGAGGATTTGAAACGTGATCATTATAACTAGTATAAAACTCACCATTTAAGTGTAGAAAGCCTGATCACACCTGAACTATACATAGATAAGAAAATATATCAGTTAATTCCCAAGAAAAAATGAAAATAGATGTATGACCATAATATAATTAATCAACAAAAGAAGATTATTAGTAACAAAAAATGACATATATACCTAATTGTTTCTTCAGAGGTTGGCTTAGGTTTTGCCAAGAGAGGACCAGTTTAAAGGATCATTTCCATATTTTACATGAATAGAAAGAGAGGAGTTGTGGTCGGTTGGGAAGGTTGGCTTCATTTGAGGAGGAGTAATGGGAATGGTTATTTTGGGTTATTTTGTGCTCTTTGGCTATTATTCTGACAATTGTCACCTGCTTTTGGACTTCCGTTCGCCACCTGTCCTTTTTTTTTTTCCTTTCCTTTTTGTTGTGTTGTTGAATGAAATAGGCTGTTATTCCTGCCTGGGTCGGCGACATGCTAGTTCCGGATCCGGATGCATACTTCATTTAGTGCCAATTTCGGATCCAAGTTAGAGGTGGGCAAGCTTCGGGTCACGTCCAAATTTGATGCATCGGAGACCAAATCTATTAGTTGGCAGAGCGAAACGGGACAAAAAAATATTAAAACCAGAATGGACTCTAGTTCGAAATAGGCTGACCCACGGGTCCAAAAAAATTAAAAAAAAAATCTAGAAACTATCACAGTTAAGAGTTACATATGTTCTATTATCTATAAAAATAAAACATGTCTAATGTCTCTCCAAATTTTTATAATTTGTTTACTAAACAATAACATGTTCTATTATCGATAAACTGTAACAACAACGAAATTCCAGAAATTGATAAGAAAAAATATATATAAACCCTAGAAACGGGTGGGTTGTGGCCCGTTTGTTTTGAAATATGACCGTCTCGACCCGTTAATATCACACAACCGGCCACGGTCCGGCCCATTTAATTCCGTATTTTAGGAACCGACTTGTTTGTAGATTTTATGGTTCAGAACGTGTCAGAACCGCGGGTCTTGGAACCATATGTCCAATCCTAATCCAAGTTTTGTCAATGGGAGCTTGAGGTCAGATTTGGATTGGATAATGTTCTCCAATTAGTTGCAGTACTCTACCCGCTCACCACAAAATTTGTACTGGATCTACATAATCACTTGATAACTGGGGGGAAAAAAATTAAGAAACGAATATATAAATTTTGGACATTTTACATTAATTGTACCTATGTTTCATACTTACACGGAACATCCCTAAGTTTTTTTTTCGATAGAGAGTGATCACACTAACCACCCATATGTTTAATTTTTATTCGAAGGAGAAGGGCAGACCGAGTAACTAGTTTCAAAATATAGGTAGTCCCTGTAATACCTGTTAGTGCCGGGGCACAATTTTTCGATGGAAAACTGAGAAAATGAAACAATTGTAAGAACAATGTTCCAATGCAACACTTCTAGGAAGGTTGCGCAAGTATAACGAAGATCTAAGAAGATCTCGTTACAGCAGCATATGATATACGAGAATCTAAGAAGATTTTGTAATCCACAGCAGCGAAGAAGATGACAGACGAAAGATGGAAGATGGCCTGCTGGGGTGAATGATCACCATTGCTCAAAGCTATATTCGTCCCACACGAATAGCTTCCAGGAACCAGCAAGTTCGTCGGTGTCACTTCCCGTTCCCAGAATACGTATTTTAATACATGTACTGCTTAAATATATTTATTTAATATTTATCATGTATTGTTCTGTATTTAAAATTCCTTTAATTTCCCGCTAATTATTTTTTTGCATTTTACTTTCTGTATTTTACTTTCTGTTTTGCTTTTGGTTCGGCCTGAGTTGGTTTATTTTTCGGGTTTGGGTGGTTCAACAATTCTCTACCTACCCCCTCTTCATTTAAAGCCCCAAACCCTTTCTCTCTCTTCATTACTTCTCCTTCTCATTAACTCTTCTTCTTCATCCTCCATAACTCTCCCCCACCTACCCAGCAGCATAGGCAAGTGCCAACTTGCTTCATGATGGAACCTCAGTATTATTGTTCCATCATCTTTCTTACTTGATCTTAAGTCTCCTTAGTATTTAGTATTTATAATTTTCATGGCTCATTTCATGTAGATCTAAGTTTAATGCATTTTTAGATTTCTTAGATTTCGATCTAGTAACTTTGTTATTTTTTAAGTTTTGATGGTTCCATGTTGTAGAGAATTTCGTTCTACCCCATTTCGACCTATGGAAGTCCAGATTTGGGCTTGAAATGAAGGATTTGGAGAGCTTGGAAGCAATGGCTTCCATGGTTCTGTTCTCGGAAGTGGAGAAGAAGAACAGTGTTGAGCCGCATGGCTTGCGCGGCCCAGCCGCATGGCAGTACTTGACCGCATAGAATTTTATGCGGCTAGTCTTCCAACCGCATGACCTCGCTTGAACCATTGCCGCATAAGGCCTTGCCCTTTTCAGCCGTATGAGCCTACCTTCTGAGCCGCATGGCGTTGATTTCGTCAACCGCATGAAGTTTACCCGCAGCCACATAAGGCTATGCTAATTCTGGCCGCATGGAACTTCCCATTCCTAGCCGCATGACTTATTAGTTTCTGGCAGCATGGATTCCACGCCGCATGAGATAAATCATTCTCAGCCGCATATAGGCTTGTCCTTTTCAGCCGCATGAGCTTTGCTTGCCGCATATCGCATATTCAGCCGCATGAATTTTGAGACCTGAGCCGCGTAGGGCCCAGATCCCCATCCGCATAGACTCGATTCCTTGAGCCGCATGGACTTAGTTTCTCAGCCGCATAACTTTACTTTTCGTAGCCGCATGGCTGGGTTGGTTTCAGCCGCATGAGCGCGTATCTTTTCAGCCGCATGAGCGCATATCTTTCCAGCCGCATGAGCATATTTCCCAGCCGCATGAGACCCTATTTTCCCGGCCGCATGAACTCTAGCCCATAATGCCTTTTTGGTTGATTCTTGTCCCGAATTGACATTGATTGATTGATTGTGACCTTGACTAATAATTGATCATGCGTTCCTAGTTGGAACTAAGAGACTGGCTAGTCGTCTTATTGAATTAAATGAATGAAGACACGTTCATATTAACTATGAACTATTGCAATCGATTGGCCGATCCCGAACACTGGCATACAGGCACGTGCAGGCTTCAATTTATTTTTCTACAAAAGCAGTATGTGTACTTTATGGTCAAGGCATGGTTATTCCGTGGCTAGTTTTGATTGTTGTATTACGCTATGTAAAACCTACAACCTAACCGCACGGGTATCGTTGTAGAGTTGTGCATATCGTACCCCGTACAAAGGTACTCATTCTGAATGACCATGATCCACGGCATGGGATTTCACTCAACATAGAGACTATTAAGTTAAATAAAATAATGATTGCATGAAGAGAATGGATTCCCGAGTTCTTACATGGCAGCCATCTTTGGGACTATTAAGTGCCCGACATGCCGGCTGGTTCCCACAGATACTCAAATCTGCCACATGGGCAGGGAGCGGTATCTGCTTATATTATTTATTGTATATTGATGACGGGCGTCCCGCTGGGACTCGTCTAATTCATGATTGGCGCAATTGACTGATTGGGTAGACTAGCCTTGCTTGCACATAGTAAGAACTGAGGAATTCCTTATTGCATATTTCCAGGATAACTTGGAACTCACAGTAGCAAGCCATAGTAGTTGCATGGCCATTTAAGTTGACTTGTTTGTGTACTGTACCTACTCTGTTAACTAACTGAGATGATCAGAATGTCAGGACATGACGGGCCAACTTCTGTCCTTGTTTGGTTGGGAAGTTGGTTCGAAGTGTCGTGATGTTATGTGAATCCCAGTAGCAAGCATAGATCTATGTATCATATTCTCTTATTACTGGTTCTAATTCCTCATATCGTGCTTCCTTGCGGTACTTGCTATTAAAGGTCTAACCTCTCTGGTTTTGCATGGCCAGATTTAGAGCCGGTTCCCGAGGACTTAGCTTACTTCCACCTCCAAGATGGTCAATACTAGAGGAATGATCGCAGGAGGACTCGAGTGGGTTCCTTACTCTCCGCTCGTTTTGTTATTTACTTTATACTTTGTCGTTTGGTACCGACATGTTAGTCGGATTGTCTCGTACTTACTTTTACATAATTGTAACCAAATCAGGCTGCAGCTGATAAACAATTGTGTATACTTTGCTACATCATCTGGCTATGTTTTGTAAAGCTAGATATCAAGAACATTTTGACTGAGCGTTTGGGACGCCTTACTGCTTTATCTTACATGTTCTCTATTTCTGTTTCTTGTTTGATGATTGAGACAATAGATATGAAGTGACCATAGTGAGACTTTCATGTAGTATGCACCCCCTCGTCTTTTAGACAGTATTGATCGTATTATACGGTATTCTTCTACCCGTAATACGTAGCTGGCTGAGTCATTCCCCCGCTCTCCATATTCTGGTTCTGGGGCGTGACAATGTTTTAGTGGTGGCCCATGCAGGTCTGATTTCAGACTTGTGGGGTATTTTTATTTATAGGATATCTCAATCACACATGTTCCCCTTTGATCTCATGATTTATTGATTCTCAACCCTAGCTTGACATTCCAGTATCCTTCGACTTCATTGGTCCTTCATGTCCGATCGTTTGATTGCTCTCTTGTCCCTTTCCTTAGGGGCACCTCGTCCGCATCTGTCAGAACTGGACTGCAACAACAAGGACAGCATGGACAACATGACCAGGTTGATCAGCTACAAGGGCCACAACTACTTCAAGAGACTATCCAAGAAGAAGTGATAGTGGAACCAGCAGCTGGACCGCAGTATCCGGAGGTTCCAACGCCACCAATAGTTCCACCTACCCCTGTGGAAGTGGACACATCGGCCTTTCTGGAGATCATGAGAGAGATGATGGCTACTCAGCAACATCAGATGTTAGCCCAGCAGCGCATGCACGCTCAGTTGCAAGAGCAGAATGTATTACTCAACCAAGGATTGCAGACGGCTTTGGAAAGAGGGGCGATGACAGATTCAGGAGCATCAACCAGATTTTGCAAGTAGAACCCCCGCCGTTTCGAGGGCATGGAAGATGCCATCTCAGCAGATGCATGGCTTAAGAATATTGAGGCTATTTTGACAGCAGCTAAGGTGCCGGCAGAAGAACGTGTGGATCAAGTGAAGTTGTTACTTCAGGATCTCGCACGTGATTGATAGGAATCAGAGGAAGTAGGCATTAGACGTCCTGTTGCTTGGGACGATTTTACTGCAAGATTCAAGAAGAAGTACTATGGAGTTGTGGCACAGTTTGAGCTACAACAGAAGTTTATCAGCCTTAAACAGGCTGGCAAGACGGTAGATGCTTATGCAGCGGAGTTCTGCAGACTGAGTAGGTTCGCCCCAGAGATGGTAGCAACGGAGAGCCAGAGGGCTATGAGGTTCCAGCAAGGGTTTCATCTTGAGCTCTTACAATTGATAGAGGGGCACAACTACCAGACTTTCGATGAGGTATTGACGGCAACCCGAAGGCATGAGATCACCATTCAGAGGATTGCAGCTAGGACTGGAGGTCAGAAGAGATCCTGCAGTCAGATTGGAGGAGGGGGAGTAGCGACCCGAACAACAGCAACATCCCTTGGCATTCGCATTCACGATATGGCAATGCGAGGACCAGTACCACCACCCAGACAGCAACAACAACAGAGGAAGAACTAGCAACCCCCAGCGGGCTGCACTTATTGTGGGAAGGTAGGGCACACTAGAGATGTGTGTCAGACATTGAACGGACAGTGTTTGATATATGGAAGTCTAGATCATCGGTTTACCACCTGTCCTATGAATTCGAGGTCAGGAGGACCAGTACAATAATTTCCTGCTCTGCCAGCACCAGGGGCAAGCCAGTATCGAGGACCGACGGTGGCAGTGAGACCGTTGGCACAACGTCCATTCATGTCGCAGGCTCAGATGTTTCGGCAGTAGTGACCGTCGATGCAGCAACAGCATAGACCACCCCAGCATCACCAAGGCAGGGGCCAGCAGCAGCACCAGGCTAGGCCGCAGCATGGGAACCAACAAGGAGGTCGAGGGCAGGCATTCACTCTGTCCTTGGAAGAGGCATTGGCATCGGAAGATGTTATGGCAGGTAACATTCTCGTTGCCTCATATCCCGCAGTAGCATTGTTTGATTCGGGAGCATCACACTCATTTATATCTGCACAATTTGCGACATGGCTAGGAATGGAATTCGGGACATTGCCATGGAGGTTGAATATACTCACTGGTAATGGGCTCGTAGGAGTTAGTATAATTATTCTAGCGTGTAGCGTTGTAGTTTGTGGGCATTCCTTACCCGCCAGGTTGATAGAATTTCCTGTTGAAAATTCGACGTTATCTTAGGCATGGACTGGCTGAAAGACAGTCATGCGACAATAGATTGTCGTAGAAGGAGTGTATTTTTGATATTCCAGGCATGAAGTGGGTTCACCTTAGTCAGCTCAGTGGCAACTCAACAAGAGCAGGGAGTAGTAACGGCAATGGAAGAAGTTCTAGTTCCGAAGGTAGTTGAAGAGTTTCTAGACGTATTCCCCGAAGAACTTCCAGGTCTACCCCCGGTTAGGGATATTGAGTTCAGTATAGAATTGGCACTGGAACTAAACAATATCAGATCGAGTTTATAGAATGGCGGATTCAGAGCAGGCCAAGGTTTATTAGCACATAGAGGAACTGAAGGAGAAGAGGATCATTCAAGCTAGCGTATCACCATGGGCAGCACCAGTGGTACTTGTGGGGAAGAAGGATGGGTCATCCAGATTGTGCATCGATTACAGGAAGCTTAACGCGGCAACCATAAAGAACAAGTACCCACTACCCAGGACTGGAACTAAACCAATATCAGATCGAGTTTATAGAATGGTAGATTCAGATCAGGCCAAGGTATATCAGCACATAGAGAACTGAAGGAGAAGAGGTTCATTCAAGCTAGCGTATCACCATGGGCAGCACCAGTGGTACTTGTGAGGAAGAAGGATGGGTCATCCAGATTGTACATCGATTACAGGAAGCTTAACGCGACAACCATAAAGAACAAGTACCCACTACCCAGGATCGACGACTTGTTTGATCAGTTGAGCAGAGCTGGAGTTTTTTCTAAGGTAGATCTTCGTTCAGGGTATCATCAAGTGAGGGTTCGGAAGGAGGATATTCCCAAGACAGTGTTCAGGTCGAAGTATGGTATTTGAATTTTTAGTAATGTCGTTTGGTTGACCAATGCTCCAGCAATATTTATAGATTTGATGAACCGTATCTTTATGCCATACTTAGATCAGTTTGTCATTGTATTTCGACGACATTCTCGTATACTCTGCTAGTGAGGAGGAGCATGAGGACCACCTCCGGAAAGTGTTACAGGTTCTGAGAGAGAACCAGTTGTATGCCAAGCTCAGCAAGTGTGAATTCTGGACGGATCACATTTTTTTTGGGATACATCATCAGGAGCTGGAGTAGCAGTGGATCCCAAGAAGGTAGAAGCAGTAAAGTAGAAAGTTGGCCAGTACCCAAGACCGTAGCAGATGTGCAGAGTTTCTTGGTATTGGCAGGATATTACAGAAGGTTCGTATCAGACTTTGCAAGGCTTTCAGCACCCATGACCCGCTTGATACGGAAGGACGTGCCATTCGTCTGGTCGGCAGAATGCAAGGCATCATTTGAGAATTTGAAGCAGAAGTTGATATCAGCGCCTATTCTTATATTACCGGTTGGACCCGGAGGTTTTACTGTATATTGTGATGCGTCAGGAAAAGGACTTGGATGTGTCCTCATGTAACATGAGAAGGTGATATCATATGCATCTAGGCAACTTCGGGACCACGAGAAGAATTATCCAACTCATGACTTGGAGTTGACGGCAGTAGTATTTGCTTTGAAGCTATAGAGGCATTACTTATATGGTGATCGAGTGGACAAGTACACGGACCACAAAAGTTGAAGTACATGATCTTTACTCAGAAGGAACTGAATATGAGAAGAGAAGATGGTTGAAATTGATTAAGGATTACGACGTGGAGCTTCAATCATCCAGGCAAGGCTAATGTGGTAGCAGATGCTCTTAGTAGGAGAGGCGACGCATTTATGTTGAAAACACAAAGCACAACTTAGAAGACCTTCAGGAGATGGGCATCGAAGTTATACTTCCTAGTGATGTAGGAATTCTAGCGAGTCTACAAGTTCAATCTGACTTAGTAGACAGGATCAAGGCAGCTCAGGCACGGGACCCAAGGATTCAGAAGCTTAGGACAGAGTGTGAGTCAGGACTCAGAAAGGAGATAAGAATTCATGAAGATGGTACACTTAGGTTTGGATCACGTCTATGTGTGCCTAGTGGAGATATCAGACAGGAGGTTATGACAGAAGCTCACAGTTCTCAGTATTCTATATACCCTGGAGGGACCAAGATGTACCAAGATATCAAGCAGCACTTCTGGTGGCGGGATGAAGATGGAGATAGCTAGATTCGTTTCCCGTTGCTTGATATGTCAACAAGTGAAGGCAGAACAGCAGAGGCCAGCTGGATTATTGCAACCGCTTCCTACTCCAACATAGATCATCTACATATATCTGTACTAGTAAAACATTTTTGTCCAAAGATTTTATAAACAAAGTTGAATCAACCTTCCCTTTTGAAAAACCGTGTTTAAGTAGAAAGAACTAAGACGCTCATACCATGCATGGGGTGCTTGTTTGAGACCGTAGAGGGCTTTCCGAAGCTTGAATACGTGATCAGGAAATTTGAAATCTTCAAATCCTGGAGGTTGTTTTACGAAAACTTCTTCTTTTATAAAACCATTTAAAAAAGCACATTTAACATCCATTTGAAAAAGTTTGAAACCATAAAAACTTGCAAAAGCATAAAGCAAACGAATGGACTCTAATCTAGCAATTGGAGCATATGTCTCGTCATAGTCAATGAGAGAAGGTAGTAGAGGCCGAGGGGGAGGTAGGGGGAGGGTAATAGTAGTATGCCATGAATGGGTTAGCTAGCTACATAGTGGGAACTCTCCAGAAACCCCTTAACTAATTAGAACTAATGTTAATTAATCACAAAGAATAGTTTCTAGAATCTAGCATATTCCTTGAATATTCTTTGGAATATGCTAGGAATATTCTTTTCTAGATTATTTCAAATTTCCCTTATAAATACTAATAATCATTGTAAGTTTCACCACAAATCTATCATGTCCATGTGTAGCCGTGTTATCGTGTCCATCCTATTTCGTTAGTTTTCTAGCTATTACATTTATATCGCATTTTTTCGTGTCTGACACTACACATTTCCAAACCCCAAAAGTCCACAAAATTATTCCTCGTGTCCCGGGTCCGACCTTGAGGACACAGACACATACCATACATTTCACATCAATCCCAATTCGAATCCTGTATCCTCAGACATAGTATAATTTTAATCCTAACCCTAATTTCTATTGTATTGTCATTTCCTGAGGATACGACTGTCACTGTTGGAGTTACCGAGTCGTGTGCAGCCATGTCGACTACCGGTCGGCCGTGTCCAAGTGGTACCAACCATGCTCCTTCCACAAGGCTCCATCCGCCGCTTGATCTTTCGGACGACCACCACCTCGAGTCTCCTTCCCGTGTCTTGCCACCATACTAGAACCCCTATCTATCGTCGTGTCCAACAATAGCGTCGTCGTGTGGATGCACTCCTCCATCTCTACCGGAGCGATCTGCACCGGCAAGTAGCCGTCGAGCTCCTTGAGCCACTACCATTTCGATCCTCACCTGATCATCGATGCTCCTCCGCCAGGGGACCAGATTTGCCTCCTCCTCAGCCTCTTCTCTATCGCAGCCTTTCCCCGACCATGATAAAACCCTTAAGCCAATGCCCCGAAGCCTCTAACTGTCTGCAGCCAGATCTGAAGTGGATGGTTACCTCAATTGTAATGCCCCACTCTGTACGGTGCATTATGCTGAGTCGTTGACTCGAAGAGTTGTGTTGACCCGAAGAAGTATCAATGTGGATCAATACAAGAGTTACATTGACCCGAGAAATACATCGAGTTGGATCGATGCAAAGAGTTACGTTAGCCAACGAGATAACATTGTTTGAAGAACCAATAATTTGAATTGATACAAAGCATAAGTTTCGTTCGGACAAGTATTAATTTTAGTTGATTTCGTGTATAGGCTAAGCTTTTACGCTGAATTATAAGAGGTTGACATTTTACCTCGTTTGTAAGGGTGTCTGCTGAACCAAAATATTGCCTCGTAATGGACTAACGCATGGACACGGTAGGCCGAATCAGTTGAGTAGTTCAACGCAGCACGAAGTGCTCGAATAGCTAAGTCAGATGAGTTGGTCATGTAACAAAGTTAAAAAATTAAGCCACATCGGCTCGACGAAAAGACAAGGCGTATCGGCTAAGGTGGGAGGACTTTGACCCTTCTTTCCTACTTTGTCATGCCTAAGTAAAATGCACCATTGTATGCCAAGTTAATCTATCGAGACCACAAGCATAGATCGAAGGAGAGAAATCGTAGTGCGTATTGAACACTAAAATAGAACAATTGAATTGAAACGTCCATCCGATGTACGAGTCGCTGTAGAACATCGAAATGCCGTAAGGGCGAGCGCCTTGTGCGCAAGCTATATGAACATAGGATAACTGTATCGAAGAGTGCATCAAATGCACGAGTCATGGGGCATTGAACAAATGAATCAAACGTGCCTCAAGGCATGAGTCGTTGAACATCAATCAAATACGTGCCTCCGAACATGAATTAGAGGGCTAGAACATTGAAAGACAATATCGATACGAGTGCCTCAGTGCATAAGCTATAGAACATTAAATGCCCTATCGAGGCATGCTACAGTACACGAGTCAGAGAGAACGAACATAAGTCTAGCACATTGAAAGATCATGTCGAGACATGCATCAAATGCACGAGTAGGAGAACATTGAACACTAAGACGTAGAACATGAAAATACTGAATCGAGCGTGCATCAAATGCACAACTCGAAGGATATCGAATAATTATTGATTGTGGCATGCTACCTAGAAATGTTCTTGGCCCTTGGGGCGTTAGTTGATGAACATTGAGTTTGGGCATTGTGCCAATGGAGATAGAGATGGATGAGTTGAAAGTTGAGATGATGCGTTAGTTGCGTTTCGGACTCAGACTTTATTTGATTGTATAAATTAGCCGCGATTGCATGGTCACGGACAATTTGTGCACAAGGTATGTTTATTCCTCGAACGAGGTATGCTGGAATGCCGGGACCGTTCAATCTAGAAAGGGAATTTGAGATAGATATTATGTGGGATATTTCAATTTATGAGGCTTGCGACCTATTATTGAAATATAGTGCCATAAATACCGGTATCTTCGAGAGTACTTTAGAAAATAGGGTTAGCAACCCAGCCTAAAGTAGTCACCGTCGTACCATTGAGAATAGTCCATTATGGCTTAGGGAGCCAGTGACCTTCATATTGATAAGGGCCGTAGGCTGAATAGTGCAGGCACACAGAGATCCTGCACAAAGATCACTTATAACATGACATAAAAAGATGGTAGGCATACTCACCCTGCCTCGGACAAGGGTGAGTGCACTATGTTGGAAAGAAGTCACTACGAAACAACATAAGATTGATATTGGTTACCTATATGCTTATGCGAACAATGATAACATGCTTGCCATAAAATACATGCTTTACTGCTTTCGAATATGCCATGAAATCGACCCTAAGGCAAATATAGAAAGATCACAACTTAAGCTGCATGATTTATATATCTACTTAATGTCGGTTTAGCAAAGTGGGTCTTATCAGTACATGAGAGGATTAATATTGATCTCCACCAGATTGCTTGTAGGATGCAGGTAATGTTTTGCTCACGACAGAGCTTCACTTGGACGCGCTGAGACAGAATGTCGTAGCATTTTGAGAATGCGACTGCGTTGACGCTCGAACTGGCAACAGGATGATGCGACCGAGATATACAAGACATGATATATGGAACGATAAAATCCTTTGTGGACAAGAGAGAACTTGAGTGTTGTAAGCCAATCTGGCATGATTCATTTGGGCTATTGAAAGCCTTTCTAATTTTTCTGCTATTAAATAAAGAAAATTATTTTGTACACTATGTTTCTTCCACTGCTAAATATTGAATCAAAGATAATCATTTTGAGAAACTATCATCTTGCCTTGTACGAGTGCAACTCCAACTCGTACAGCATCACGACCCAGCG
Organism: Iris pallida; assembly: GCA_029216955.1. Classification (NCBI taxonomy): domain Eukaryota; kingdom Viridiplantae; phylum Streptophyta; class Magnoliopsida; order Asparagales; family Iridaceae; genus Iris; species Iris pallida. The sequence goes on along the minus strand of JANAVB010033367.1, from coordinate 8,380 downwards.
AGGACGATTGATTCGGTAAATCAAGTGAGGATGAATGATTTCCCGAGTCGGGGTACAACGGAGTGGTATCAGCGCTCTAGGTTCAATTTTCTCAGGATGCTTGTTTCGTTTCAATTCTAAAGTTGCCTACCATGATCAAATTACTCTTGACTATATTCGATGCCACACTGGATGTTCCATACAATAATTCTAATACAAAGTCGCATAAATTTGTCGCAAATGTTTTGATATTGAGATGATGTTGCTGAGTAAAGTCCAGAATTTTGTATCGATATAATCAATAGGAATGAATGTTTGTTGGTACAAGTGCAATAAGTTTCCCTAGTCGGGGTGCAACGAGCCATGAAACGTTTGTTGCTGCAAGTACAATAAGTCATAAAATGTGAATTGAGATGTTTGTTGTTGCAACGCAACATGTTGTTTTAAAAATATTGGTTGCATCGATATAATCGAAAGTCATGGGATGTTTTTGCATCAATTGCAACGAGTTGATTGTGAATGATGCGTTGCGTTGGAAAATGAAAGTTGATATCGAATGTGTTGAACAGATTTGAGTTTGGCTTTGAATGTTGGAAATGAAATGATATACGAGATGCAACGGATGGAACTAAAAGTCGTGAATCAATATGAACGAATCGGTTCGGCAGCGCACCGAACTTGAGTTGGCAAATTGTGTACATTGGCCGAGTTGTGTCGGATTTTGATTTAATCAAAATTTACGATATAATCGGCATGGTCAATGCTGAATAGCATGTCCAAATTGATTATTCATTCATATCGAGTATGATACGAGAGAAATGACTTGATTTCCAAGTAGTATATGCCATACCACGTATGCGATAAATGACTCAATTTCTAAGTGGTATATGTTATACACTTGTGCGATGGATTACATCGACATATTGTGTGAATTGCGGAAGGTTTGTCCGTAACGGACATGATAGTACCGAGAATCGATTAGAAATTTGTATGACAGTATGTTGATGCAAGTGCTCTTCAAAAATTAGTTAGAACGATCAGGCGTGAACTTGTATCAATAAATGATACATCGGATGAAAACATATACGTCAGTCGGATGACGAAGACTAGCGAAAGGACTATGCCTTGAGCCAATAATCGGATCGACGAGATAGGAAACTCAAATTCATAATCGGATTGCACGACTTTCGATTTCGACAAAAATGTTGGCCGATATAAATTTTAATCAGGTCGTACGACGTGCGAGCTCGATAAAAATGTTGGTCGATGCGAATGGTAATCGGAACGCATGAATATGACTCAAAAAAGTTGGTTGATGCGGATAATCATGCCTACAAAAATCATAGAGTACAACTGAATCATAAAAACTTAGAGGGTATGATCGTATAACTTGAGAGTTTAATGTTGGATAATCGGTAACTCGATTACGCGATCGAAGTATAGCAGGATGCGGCAAATCGAGAAAAGCGTTGATGCGTGTAAAAGTTCGTCGAGAACTTGGATGTATGTAATGCGAGCTAAGTCGACATTAATGCAGATTCAATGTTGACCCTTATGCTATCAAAATTGATATGACCTATCAAAATTGATACGCAAGAAAACATAAGCACGAGGTGAGAATACAAAGTGAAGCGGGCCTGCGAGATCGAGATTTTTGTAAATAGCAATACGAGAATGTCGAACTAGTTGATCATAAACTTTGTGATTGATCAGGCTAGACTATAAAATCATCGATGATTGTTTCGATGCGTGTAGCATCTCGGGTGATGACCATGGGTAGATAAACTCGAACTTGATACGAGCAGATGTTTCATAAATTGTGGAATCATTGACGGTAGTGCATGAATTACTGGAAGGATAGTTTTACCTCAGTTGTGCAGATAGAAATGATTGTGTCTGAATTTGGTAGAGTCTCATAGAAATTGCCGAAACGTATTTTGGCTCCAAATAATATAGCATTATTAGTAATAGTCCTTCGTTAATGATCCAAAATTATCGTGTAACACCCAGTTTTCCAAATGAGGGTATTTTGGTCATTTTTTAAAATTTTGAGAATTATTTGGAATTATTATGTATTATTTAGATTTATTATAATTAATGTGATTTTTGAGTGATTTTTAGAATTATTTTTTGGTGTTTTAGAGACTTTGACTTATATTAACCTTGTAGACTAACCTAGTGGCTAACCTAGGACTTGACTTTGTGATTAGGATTTGAAAACCTAGGTTGACTTAAGTTAGTGAGGTTTGACTCATTGGGATTAGTTTGGTGAAAATAGGAGCTAGTTTGATTAGGAATGGCTTGTGAAGTCACAAGTCATTTTATGACTAATAGGCTTATTGGCCCATAGCCCACACCCATTGAACCAAGCCCTAACCCTAGGATTTCTGAACAGCCACTATGGTCAGCCCCTCCCCTATTTATATGCTCTTAAAACTAGGGTTGCCTCTTTAGAAAACTTTGCCATTTGGAAGAGGTGAGTCCCCATCTTTGTAAATCCTTAGAAAATCCATTTCTTCTCCAAATTCCTTCAAATAAATGGCAATAGAACCTAAATCCAACGTTCTTGCTGTTGGTATTGAGTTTTTGCAGGGAGGAAACAATTTGAGGAAGTTTGGTGGTTTGTGGAGCTCTTCCCATTTGGAGATTTTGACCCATTGTTCACCTATAGGTATAATCCTCTCTAATTCATTTTAAATTCTGTAAAAATTCATTCTAGGTTGCCCTAACCCTAGCCTAACTATAGGAATAGGGTTTCCAAATTTTGTGTCATTTCGTGTCCATTCTGGACACGTATCAGTATATTACTAGGTGTTTGATGAAATGCCCCAATGGGCATTTTGTGTGATTTTTGGGGTTTTGTTTGAATAGGAAATTAGATTTGGGTCTCGCTTACACATTTCTGTAGTTTTCGTGGTGTCTTAGTGTCGTGTCTAGGCTGCATGGACACGTGTACACGCGGTCGTGCACACGCGCGCGCGGGCAGTTTTTCTCCCCTGCTGCTCGTGCACGATTTCTCTGTGCATAGAGGGTTTCGACCCTTAATTTTTGACATAGGGCTTGTGTCAATGACTGACACGAGGCTCGTAAAGTTTCACGAGTCCTCGTGTCGTATCGGACACGTATTCTCGTGTGCACAGTGCGTGTACTGTGTACGTGCGGTGTGCTGTGATTATATTCTCATGTTTAAATCATTTTAAATGTTTTAGATTATGTTTTAATGAATGTTGAAGTCCTAAATATGTTGTGTAGTTCCTGTTTACATTAGGTGACATGTTAGTTTGTTTAGGAAATTTGATTCGAACGTGGGTTTTCTTGGGTTTTCTGATACTGTATGATACTGGTTATTCCCAGTTTTTCCAAACCAATTTAATACTCTTTTTGTGTTATGTTTCAATTGATTTTGGATCCCTACATGTTACATATTATGTTAGCTAAGTGTATGGCATTCAAGTTGGCTTTTGGAATGTGTAAAATGGGATTTTGTATTCAAGTTGGATCGACACTTATGAACTGAACCTTACCTTCCTTGACCTGAGAATAGTTCATGTATTCATTGATTTCCATTCCCTTTTTGCATTTGATTACTGAGTTCCAGATATTGTCTCCCATTTCATACTTGATGTTTAATTGTTGAGAATGGTTGTGTATTGACTGATTTTTTTTAAACTGTCAATGTATAGAACCTGGGATGTCTTCCTATCAACTGAAAACTAACTTTTGATTCATGAATTATGTCAAAAACATGAGAGTAGTCTTAAACCATATTATATTTGTTCACTGTTTCCTCTTCATTGATTTCAATGTTGTTTTCTGTTGAAACCTGGAAGTTGTTTTCTTTACATTCATGTCCTAAAACCTGAGATGCTAGTTCATATATGAACTGTCATTTAACTGATTTCCCTTTTTTAAAAACTGAGAATAAGTTGTGAACTGAAATAAATTTGAACCATTTTGTTATTTGTTAATTTCCTTTTCATTAGTTCAATGTTGTTCATCCTAAAAACTGAGATGTGGTTCTAAACTACCTGAAACCAATTTCCTACCTTTTTATTTGACAAGAGCATGAGTTTACATTATATTGATTCCATGTTTCTTTCTCATTAATCTGATGTGGTATGCTCACTGTTAAATTGTATCTGAAATTGATCCCAGTTTTTCCTAATTTGAACTGTTGATTAATTGATCTATAACCTGGAATGTAATGTTGGACTGATCTTTTGAGTAAACTGAAATTGGGTTGAATCTGAGAATGCATTGTACTATGAGATTTGGGGATTAAGTGAACCTGGGAATCACTGTTCACTGAATTCCTTCCTGAGTTTTAGGATTGCCATTAAGAACTGAAGTTACTTCCTCTCCTATCACTGCATGTTCTCATTTTAACCACTGTTTCCATGTCCTGAACATATGCACCCACCACAGGTTATACAATTTTCCTATTGTCTAAACTGATTTCATTTTCATTATTGCAATGTTGCATTAGATTTGGTTTAGAAGGGTGGTTCCCTTCTCAGTTTTCTATTTGTATTCAATGTCACTTGACAGTCACCTTCACTCCTTTTCCTGTGTAAATATAATACATGCTTGTAATATTTATTAGTTTCCTATATATATATTAGTTATATATAAATATAATGTGTGAAATGTATATATGTATGAGATAGGCTATATATATTGTGTAATAGGATGTATTATGATTGAGTGATAGTGTATAGATAGCCTATTGGTTATGTGTATAGGCATGGCTTGGCATGGTATTGCCTAGTTTAGTCATAGTAAACCTAGAATAGTTTGGTTAGACCTAGATCAGACTAGTTTGACCTAGATTAGACTTGATTGACCTAGTTTGACTTCTAGGGTTGACCAGAGTTGACCAAGTTGACTTTGGTCTAGATTGACCTAGTTTCATGTAGAATGCATTAATTTGTTTGTATTATCATTCTGGACTTGTTGTGACTCGTACTGTTCTAAATAGGAGCCAGACACCACTCCTCGGACAGTACTTTCATCTCGGACTTGCAGATAGCAGGCGAGTACATTCTCTGATCTTTTTATACTTACCTGGATTATATTCTTGCTCTAGATTACTCTACATGATGCTGACACGTATCTTCACGGATTAGTACTATATGGATCCCTTCCTGAGATGTTATCCCTCTACGGGTGCATCGGGTATTTCATGTTCATGTACTTTATCATGTGCATCAGGTACTCCTTGTACTCGTACTAGTTCATGTTTTTACATGTTCTCATGTGCTTTCACGTGCCTCATGTACTACTCATTACATGAGTTCACGTAACTTAGTTGTATTCATGTGCTTATAACGTAACTTGAATGGATCCTTTTGTACTGGTTGGGGCGGGGTGAGTAGAATTGGTTATGTGAACACTATCCCCAGTAACTGTATAAATGTGCCTCCTTATTTGTATTCATGTGCCCCCAAGCCGTTTACATAACCATTATGCTCTAAATCACGTAGCCACTTACAGTCTCTACTATCATGTATTTACTTTCAGTTACAAAATATCTCCTGTTTACTCGTACTTCCTTTTCAGCACTCCTGTATTTTACTCTATGCATGATTTATACTCCTAACCTGCTAAACTGTTTTGAGAGATATGTGCTCATTCCCGTCCTGACTGGACCTGTTGAAAATTTTACAGTGAATGATGAGGCTCTGGTGTCTATCCCTCTTGGTGCAGCATTAGACATCACTAGTGACTTGGACCTGCTAGCAGTTGATGTTACTTCCATTAGTTTAGGATTGTCTTACTATTTTGGATTACTGTATTAGACTTTGAGATATTCTGAGATGTATTTTTGACACTTAGAATTCTGGATTTGTATCTCTGTGATGTTACATTCCTGGATGTTATCTATCTTTATCTTTCTATCTCATTCCTGTTCTATCCTAGATGTGGTTGAGTTATATTCTGTTATGTCACCCCCATTCGGGGAGTATAACTGTATATTACCCTTATCTGTTAGATGTTATGACCTAGGACAGCGTTCTACCGCCGACACTGCGGCGTAGGCTGGACGTACCCACGTCACGTGCCCTTATTCTAGGGTGCGGGTCGTGACACGTTTTTAGTGATGGCCCATGCAGGTCGAGTTTATGTAGTGGTATTCAAACTAGAGTATCACTACAGCCTGCAGTAGGATTAGGATATTTTTGAGGGTACTCAATCACAGTTAGGATTCCTTGAAAGATTCCTGGGACGACCCTTGAGAATCTTATTTAAACTTCAATTTGAAATCCTTTCCCTTGTTTTGTTCGCTCTCACTCCTTGATTATTGAATTTGATTTTTGTTGGATCGTTGTTGATTTTGATTTTTCCTATCGAGATGAATTTTATGGCCTGAGTTACGATATTTTCTGATAACATATATGACGGGAATACAGGGATGGTAAAACGTCTACATGATTATGGAACCTGTAGTTTATCGCAGCCATATTAGCTGGCGTGGCGAAACATGGAGACCTGGCTTCGGATGTACGTATCTTGGTTATGAGATTTGGAATTTTCGCAGCTATACTAGTCGGCATAGCGAGATTTCCAGACGACATGATTGTAGAGGTGCATACCCTAGTTATGGAATCTATCGTTATTCGCAGCCTTGCTTACTGGCATGGCGAGGACTCTGAGTAACATGATTTTGGGTAGACGCATATGATTATCAGATTGTATCTTGAGAAGATTTTTAAACATATCATCTCTATCGTACCATTCTGTTATATAATTGTACCCCCATCATCAAATAACTTAGGAGTAGGAGTATGAGTAGGAGTAGCTTAGCTATTACTATAAGATTGTGTAACTTCTTGCTATAAATTCTTCCTAATGCAATGAATCGATGATTTTCTAGACCTTAACTTGGATTTGATATTATAGCTCTGGTTTCAAATGGTTCCTTCTTTTAAACAGATAGGCAAACAGGTTTTATCATTATTTTTTTCTTGCCATTAATTCTTGTATTACCCTAATGTATATAGTGGACACAGATGTTTGCCTGACATGTATGCATGCTACACTTGATTTCCAACCTATCTAAATGCATGTTAATATGATTGATGTTAAGTTCTCAAAATCCTAGTATTCTAATATTGCAGTATCAGTGACTAGTTCTATGTTTCTCCATATTAAATTCGTAGATTAAATTTAAATTTCATGTTATTAGTTTGGCTTACATCACTACACATGTATGTTATATACAGGGCTTTATTTCAAAAAATTGGTTGAGTTTTGTGTTGAATTGTCAAAACTGAGACTGTGTACATAGTAAACCCTTAACCTTGGATTCTAAGTGTTTAGTTCAAATTGCAGTTTTTAAATTGTAAAGTTTTGAGTCGTATACATGGTTGTGTGCAGGTATATAATGTTAGACTCGTACTCTTACATGTTAAGTTGTGGTTAGGGTACACATTGAGTTGATTTTTTTTTTATGTTCGAATTTCTCCAAAATTTGAAAACTGAATACATGTTAACATTTTTTTTTATTTTCAATATGTGTAGTTCAATTCGGATCTAATATGTAATGTTGAGCTAACTGAATGATTGAACCCTTCATTTCAAGTCTTAACCCATGTACACTTGACACTCTACACTAATGTTTACAACTGCCATGAAAACCTAACCCTTCATCTCAATGTTATGTTCACATAGGGTGTATATAGTTCTGTATGCATATTATAGTAGATGTAGATGCACAAATTAATCCTTACCTCTCTATACATGTGTGATTGATTTCCAATGCTATTGACTTTCGTCCCTTAAACTTTTGATTTTTAGTACCCTTTTTATATTTTAATTGGTTGTTGATAATTACCAGTTTTCAGATAGGATGGTAGACTGCTGTACAGCCTTAATGATTGTTGTGTTTTATCCTTTCCAGTATGGCACCCATGACCCGAGCCTGTCGCCTGAGAGCAGCTGCAGCTACTGATAGTGTGCTTCCACCTCCTATTGCTCAGGAGGTAGTGACCCCTCAGGCTGACCCAAGGGTAGTGGCACCTCCCGCCATCGAGGAGGTGTTAGCATCCTTACCAGAAAATTTCCCTCCACCACCTGTTACTCAGGAGAGTGGCAGTCTCATCTGAGACCAAGAGTTCTTCCCATCTCCTCCTCTGCCTCCAGCAGTACCCCATACCATACCTTCGGCAGGTTTGTTTCTTGACGGAGCTCAGATATCCAGACTTCTTCGGGATGTGTTGGAGACACAGAGAGTTCAGGCTGAGATCCTGAAGGAGCAGGGTCGTGGAATCCAACTGCTGTGGGATTTGTACATTCAGGAGGGGAGCCTAGTTCTAAGGGCCGAGGAGCAGTGTATACCCAGAGCCCCGTGAGCACCCAGACTATCAGCCTAGACCAGGTAACCTAGTCCACTCTCGTTCAG
>JANAVB010033366.1:0-24551 GCA_029216955.1 Iris pallida | reverse complement strand
TAATCGAGAGCAAACATGGAGTTTTCAAGGACGTAGAGAAATTCTAGGAGAATTTTCAAAGCAGTGTGGATTGAGATTCCTAAAGGTTTAGCAAGGTCGCATGCTCGTACTAGTACAGTTACGTAACCGGTACGATATGCTCTGACCTGCATGGGCCACCAAAAAACTTGTCACGACCCGTACCGCTTTCGGATACGAAGCGTATCCAAGCCCAGCTACGCATCGAGCGAACTCCAGCCCGACTCGAATATGTAAATGCTGTCAAGGCTATGGTATACTACCAAATCATGGCAAACAACTCTAAATCTCAATCCACAATAAGATAATCAACATGAATAAACATTATGGGTCGTGGTCTGCAGCCCACTAGTATAAATATTCGATAAGACTCTAAGGAAATAACAAGAGTCTACAATGAAACATGAAACAGGATATCTCATGATAAGGAATGAAAAGCACGAGCAGATAATAAACACAATAGCGATACCTGAATCCCGCAAGAACCGCAAATCCATCATCATCGAGAACTATAGCTAACTCCATGCAATCGCTAAACCTGAGGAGATCATCAGGTCCTCAGAGGACATAGCAAGATACATAATATACATGCCTATCTAACAGTTTTATCATGCACAAAAAGGTAAACAAGAAAAATGGAAACACGACCATGACTACGAACACAAACACGAACACATGAACACGAACACGAACTAGAACAACTACGCATAATGAACTGCCGGATGAACGAAACACGATGATCAATGGAAGAAACCAAACCTCATCCCGAGTGTGGACTCTCTAGTTTGAACTAAACACTAACCCTCGTCCCGAGTGTGGACTCTCTGGTTAGTACTAACCGTCGTCCCGAGTGTGGACTCTCTGGTTAGTTCACGACAAGGTACCCTCGTCCCGAGTGTGGACTCTCTGGTGCAAATATACATCCTCGTCCCGTGTGGAATCTCTGATGTAAACACCTCGTCCCGAACGTGGACTCTCTGGTGCAAGTCAAGTCAAGTCAAGTCTATACCCTCGTCCCGAGCGTGGACTCTCTGGTGCAAATACTACATCCTCGTCCCGTGTGTGGACTCTCTGATGTAAATAATCGGCATCCTAGTCCCTAGTGTGGACTCACGGATGTAAACAGATCAAGAAAAATACCCTCGTCCCGTGTGTGGACTCTCTGGTACCAAGGAAGCAATATCAAGGATTAGCAGTTCACTACACACACTCGTTCTACGACACGACTTAAGCAAGGTACTGACGAGAAACTCCAAATGTGAAACACAAGGCTAAAACATGAACATGGCTATAAACAATAAAAACAACTCCACAAAAAATAACACGAAAAAGCACATGTCCATAATTAATCCAAAAGATGGAAACTAAAATAAAATGCATGTAAATAAAACTGTAGAGGGAGGCAAGGTATACTTGCCTGGAGGTTGCACGCAATCCAATATCAATCTAGTCCACTGCTACATCATAAAGTCCAAACATTACAACTGTCTCCAAAAGCTGAAATAGACAATGCCAACAGTCTCAGAATAGTCAAATTAGCTAGGATTGCCTGTCCTTAAGTCCAATTCTGGAACAGGGGCAAAACGGTAATTTCAGGCAAAAACGATGTCCGCCGTTGGACCCGCTTTATACCGAAAATTGTGCCTGGGTCAATGGTCTCTAAAGTCGTCAAACTACATCTCTACGGATCCGATTTTCCGATAAAACCCAACCGTATGTCCAGAGTTGGATTTCGGCGGGCCGTGCACAAAATCGCCCGTTGAGTGGGACCGTGGGGCCCGCAAAACGATGTACGATTCAACTATTTCAGAATTGGACCAAACATGGCATACAGGACCAAAAAAATGATACGGTCCTGTTGGCGCAAGTTATGTCTCGATCTGACGAACGTGCACAAAGTAATTGGGGTTTGTGCAAATGGTCGATACGGTGAATTTCGACGGATACGCATCAAATTCGTCGTGCACACGCGACCAATTTGAATTCCGCCAAAGCCCAAACAACCACGAAACTGTTACGCACCTTTCGATGCCTTCGGTTCGCGACCACGTCGCCCGAAATGGCGGGACGCACGTCGTGTGGAAGGATTTTCAATATTTTGAAAATAGATTTTAGGAAACTTTGGGATTCAATTTCTGACGCATAGTCGATGATATTCGAATCCACAAAAAGGGTCGTGAAGTCCTACAGGTTGTCTATAATTGTCTTCAATAGTTTTTAAATATTGTATTGGATCGATCGGGATCGATCGCCAAACTTGGATGATTGGACAGTATATACCCTGTTTTCGAACAGGTTTTTACTCGACTTTACGTCAACTTTTCTGGTTGGCCGATCAACGATATCCAACCCCACTAGTTGGAATCAGAGAGGGTTATGTGGGCTTCGATCTATGTTTAATAGAACAAAAAATGATTACAAAATAGGGAGAATAATACCTCAAAAAATGGGTGGTCGGGCTACTGTTGCTGAGTTCCCTATGCTGTGCGGCTTTTTCTGGCGGTTGCGCGGTGCTCAGGCGTCGAATGGCCGCCGGCGAGGTCGTGGGGAGGGGGTGCAGGGTGGTGGCTGGGGCTGCGCCAGGGAGGGGTGATGTCGGCGTAGGTATTGGTTAGGGTTTTCGTGAATTTTTCGACGAACTCCCTCTCGGCTACGAATGTATATATATGCAGTTTTACAGGGTCAGGCCTCCAACGTTTACTGCTGGGGAATTTCGGGTGTGGTTGCACGCTGGTTTGGGCTTTGGCCCGGGGGTTTAGTTGTAAATAGGTGTTGCTAAGTTGCTGATGACTGGGTCGGGTTTGCCATGCCTTGGGAGAACATCAGCTGTTGCTGGGTCTTCTACAGGGGGTCGGGGCCTGTTCTTGGGTCTGCAGGGAATGGCTCCAGCCCGGGGTGGGCTGGGCCATTGGTTGTTTGGGTTGGGCCTGCGGGCTGGGCCCGTGGGCTGACTCCTTATTCATACTCTTTATTCTAGCAATTAATATATATATATATATATATATATATATAATATATATATATATATAATATATATATATATATATTCATATATTATATCTATACACACATACATGTATATATACTTCTATACATGTATATACATACACATACGTACATATATACATAATATATTATATATAAAGATACACCCATTATAATATCTTTATGTATATGTACAAAATACATATGTTTATATAATATATTTATATATACGTACAAATACGCACATATAATATATATTTATATATTTATATACACACATATTCATATTTATATATAAATACCCCATATACACATATACACCTATATTATTTATTTATATACAATTACACATATATAAATATATTCGTATATATTCATATTCATCTACACTTACCTATATATATTATATATATGTATACATATATACACCCATATATCTTTACATCTAAATAAACACCATAATACCAAAACCCGCTAAAAACAACCCAACAAGTCTGGTGAACATATTTGGCCCTAGAAAAGGGTACCAATACTCTAAGACTCTATTTAAATAACCAAGTATTTTAGAAAATAACATTAAGACCACCTAGAGGGCTAGGAAATATTTGTACGTACCTATAAGTATGTCTACATAGGCTTGGGCTTGGTTTGGGTCCAATCTGGACTACTTTGGTACAATCGGGTTTTCCTAAAACTCAATAATTTAATTAATATAATAATACTAAATAATTAACTATTTATAATAGTCATGTCATAACTTGGTCTGGTTTTCCTAGTTAGGACATCACTATGGCTAGGTTTCCCCGGGCATGAATAGTACATTAGTCAAGGCACACTGCTACATCTCCCGTGCCACAAATCCTAGTCGTCTAGTACTTCAAAACTCAACTATGGCTAAAGTCATCTAATGTAATAATTAACTAAATAATTATTTACAAAATGCTAAAAATCTTATTTAACTCAAATAAATAAAATAAAAAATATTTCCAAATTTTCGGGAAGGGGAGCTACATTAACGACGTCCTGAATAGACGTCGCAAAATGTTGCCTTGTTTAATATACAGCGACATACTAATTTGGGAGTCACTAAACGTCTCTAATGAAAAAAAATTGAGCGACGTTTATCGACTACTCCGCGATGTTATCTTTCATGAAATTAAAGCTGGTCGGTAGACGTTGCTGGATGTCGCAAATAGTGTCTATTGCGAAGTCTTTATAGAAATCGCTAATATGCAAAATATTGGAGACGCCTGCTTTCGGAGTCGCTAATTTCGTCGCTGATTTGACTTATTTTGGTAGTCAACACGAATCATTCTTATGACCTTGAATAGTTAATCGATATATATATATATATATATATATATATATATATATATATATATATGCCAATGACCCTTTAGTCTAGTGATAGTGGTGAAGCATGCGGCCGGAGTGGTCAGGAGATCGATTCTCGGTTGGAGCATTCGCTACAATTACATTTTCAATATATATATATATATATTTTTTATATATATATATATATATATATATATATATATATATATATATAATATATATATATATATATATATATATATATATATTTATGTTGTTCTCAGATATGACGGGACGACACAAATCATTCTTATGGCGACCCTTACACGAGTTCCTTCGCCCTCGAATAGTGACCCTTATACTAGTTCCTTCGCCCTTGAATGTGTGTATAAATATATATATATATATATATATATATATATATATATATATATATATATAGTTAGTTAGTTAGTTAGTTAGTTAGTTAGTAAACCCCCTAAAATTTTCTACAATTTTTTTTATTTTGATAATTATTTTACGTTGGTATTCGTACGTCTAGCGCGAATCCGTATATATGAAGTATTTAAAATTCTTTTTACAAAAGTTTTAATTACAAATATTTTTATAGGAAACAACTAATGTGGATCAATATCGTAGCAGGTAAATATTTTTATATGCCATAGATTCTTCAAACTTGATTTTATTTTACTAGTACGTAAAAACTATTTTTACTTGCTATACAAGTATTTATGATAAGTTAAAAAATAATATTTTTTTAAATAATATGTTCTATTCGTATGCGAGGTACATGAAGTTAAAATCATGTATATTTTTGATTTTTCAAAACTAATTATAATTTATTTTATTTGTTTGCAAAGAGATCATTCAACTATTTAAGTATTTATTATCATAAATTTGAAATTAATTATTATTGTATTTTTATATTTATAAAAGGATAATTGAAAATTTGTTAGATTTATTTATTTAATTGCCATGATAATGTAAATTGGAAAATTAATTTTTCTAATTTTGATTTAAAAGTTTAAAATAAAGATAAAGAATATATAGTTTTTTTTATGGATTGGTTGAATTGGTTTTAAAATGGTTAAATTAATTGTGAATTATCTAGCGGGGTTTTAAACAATCATAATCCTTATCTAACCAAGATTTTCATCATATTTATATGTTAGCTTGCCATTATTTTCTCCACACAAATTTTTCTCTAAATTTTCTCCACCTACAAATTGTGTCACTGCACACCAAGCCGTATCCATTCACTTCTTCTATTTCCACCTAAATTGAATAATGTTCTTATTGAAGAAATTCTCTTTTTCCTTCCATCTATTTTCTCTTATCACAAATTCTTACTATCTTTTTACCGATCGACTAAGTCCGTATATCCTATTAGTCCTTAGATTTTGAGGACAAATTTTTCAAAGGTGGGTAGATTTGTAACTCCACTTCCCAAATTTTTTAAATAAGTATTTCTATATATTTTAATTATTGTGTTTAAAGTAATTTTGTCAAAATTTTGTAAAAGATATTTTGTGATTATTTTTGTTATAAAAAAACTAGTTTTAAATTAATGGTTTGAAATAATGTTTCTAAAAAAAAATTTGTTCTCGAATTTTGTTATTTGAAATATAAAATATGTTGTTATTATTTTTGGTCTTCTAAAATTGGTTTAAAAAAATTTTGAGTGATAAAAGATTTTTGTCCATTTATATTTAAATAAAGATTTGGATTTATAAAAGTAAGTTTTATAATATTTGATGACATCGAGTATTATTTGACATGATAATCAGTTATTTGATTATATTTGAATTTATTTAAATTATCTTGATGGTTATCAACTATACTTTAAATTATGTTGATAATTTAAATATTGTTTAAAATACTTACGATGACTAATTTTGGCATTACGATTTGTCTAATCTACATTTGAAATGTTATATGATTTAAGAATTTATCTATTATATGATTTAAATTATTTTGGTAAATATTCAATATTATTTTAAAGTTATTATGTTGAGTTTGATTTGGATTTGGATTCATATGAATTGAATTATTTGATAATATAGATTAATACTTAAAATTATTATGGTGATCATTTAACCAAATTGATTTCTTTTTAATAATTTATTTGATTTAAATTTTTGGAAAGATTTATCCATTAGAAATTTTTATCCTATTGGAGTCATATCTAGCATTAATTATATCTTTCTTATTTAAACCAATCATATTCCTATCCAAATTAGTTGGTAATCCTAATCATACTTATTGATTTAATTCTAATCCTATCATAATTAGCTAATTGCTAGCCATTATATATATATATATATATATATATATATATATATATATATATATATATATATATATATATATATATATATATATATATATATATATCGAATCTATGAATAAATCATCTTTCAAACTATCCTTGTCAAAATTTCTCTCTTTTTTCGTCATAACTAAGCCCAAAATTTATCATAAATTTAGCCTCAATTTTTAATAGTTGTAGCAACTTCGAATATCCATAACTCCTAACTCCAGACTCCGTTTAACCTCCTTTTTTTGTTGGAATCGTATTGAGGTATATTTTCTGAATATAAATTTTCTTTTCATAAATTCTAAACTTAATTTTCTGGAAAATTTGTGGAGTGCCACTTGTTCGAAATCTGACACGTTTTAGTGTTTTTGAGATTCTGGGAGAATCGGTAATCAGAATCACGAACCGTTTTGAAGTTTCGGAATGCTGACGAAAAAATACACGTCATATGTTTTTCCCAAAAATTTTCTAGAATATTTTATTTTAGTTTTTATTTTAGAAGTTTGTCCCATCGTCTGAGTTCATCTTGTGTAGCCCTGAGACTATTCTATACCCAACGGGTTTATCGGTTTCACCAGCAAGGACCTCAGGCAAGATACCTTGCCATCAACTGTCTATGTACTTTAGCTTATACATTGCATGCATTTATTTCCTATTTATTTTTTGCAAGATAAACTGTGCTAAATAGTTTTATCGTTATGCAATTCTACTGTTTATTTATATTTCATGTTGCTTGTACTATTTTTATGCACATTAAACCTAGATACCTAGATTAGAGAGACTATCTGCAATCATTGGCCTTGACACATATTTTCTACGAGTCACGAGTCGCATATAGGTCTCGTACTTGTATGGTCGACTGGGCACCGATACGTAAGGACGTTCATTAGGCTATAACTACTATTTGGATTGCATGATAGAAGACTAGTAGTTATTAGAGTTAGAGCATTGGGCGGGGAGAATACAAGTGGACGTTGACCTCCTCCCTATCTATCGTAGACTCGCTCGATACTGAGGAACGATAGGTAGACTATATACTATAGACTCGTTCGATACTGAGGAATGGTATATAGTGTTTAGACTCGCTACTGAGGATTGTATTGTATTGCTTTATCTTGACTTGACTAGGAGGTTATGCGACCATGCACTATTCTCGATTGTATTACACTTTGAGTGGTTAGGTGACCCTTATCCGTTAGATATAGGTACCTTCTATTTGGGTACTTATATCTGATCGCGGCTTGGAACAGTAACTTGTCGCGGACTAGTTTGCCAAATCTTGTCCTTGTTTGGCTGTAGGTATGGTCCATTGCTCCGATGAGAAGGTACTGAACCTTGTTGTGGTCCGAATACTATATTGGATACATGGCATGGAAAGATACTTCATCGTGGATTAGGGTGCCATCTTTTGTCCTTGTTTTGGTTGGGAGGATGGTACGCTAGTTCAAGAGTGGAGTATTGGACCATGTTATGATCCGATTTGACTTATTATTGAGCAGTTTATATTAAGTTTTATGGCATGATATTATGTGTCTTATTACGTCCCTCTGAGGACCTGGTTATCTCTCCAGGTGTGTGCTCTTATCTTTTCGCAGGTAATCTAGCCGAGATCGTGATCTTCTCCATCCCTTTGAAGATGACATGTCTTGGGTCTTTCTTGCTACCTTCGCTAAATAACAACATCTTGTACAAAGAAAATTCATCGTTGATTATATGATATCTTTTATTCCTTTATTTTGTGGATGAGATTAGTTAGCCTTGGATTACTGCATTTACAGCTTATGTATACATAAGAGAATTTCATATATTGGATTATACTTTGTATGTATACAGCTGGCATGTCTACGTACTTAGTCCTACGTTATATATATATATATATATATATATATATATATATATATATATATATATATATATATATATATATATATATATTTCGCAGATATGACAGGACGACACAAATCATTCTTACACGAGTTCCTTCGCCATTGAATATATATATATATATATATATATATATATATATATATATATATATATATATATATATATATATATTGTTCTCAGCTATGATGGGATGACACAAATCAATCTTATGGTGACCCTTACACGAGTTCCTTTGCCCTTGAATAGTGAATCGACGCCCTCACCTTCTACTACTCCTTTGTACCGACCTCAATCTACTCATACTCCATCATCCTCACCTCGTACTACTTCGGGTACTAGCAGCTTCATACATCGAACTGCTCTTGAGTCTAGCGTTCCTCGTATTTCTTATATGACCAGCAATTCCACACAACTGACTTCTCATTAGTCTAGCGATCCTCGTATTACTCCTATGACCAGCAATTCCATCACCGACGAGAAGAAGGATAATGTTACAACGTTGGATGAAGATGATATAGTGATCCTCATTTGACGCCTCGTGGTGAGGTAAAGGTGAAGATCTGGCCTGACGAGCCTATAAAGTAAGTTACATAGGTTACTTCTACGTCGAATACATACGAAATTTGTGATATACTTTCTTGGATTCTCATAATATTTACTTGTGTTTTAAATGTAATTATCTTTGTATAGGTATAGTTCGACAGTCGACTATCCAGAGAACACTGGACAAATTTCTAAAGCTGACTATGGTGGTTATTGGTTGAACTATGGTAATGCTCCAAAGGAAAAGAAGATATGGTGGTTCGATCAATTCAAGGTTGTAAATTTAATTTTTATTACAATTTAGCGACTTTTAATGTAGTTTTCATTAATCATAATGTAACCTAATATATTATTATCTTTTGTTTTATAAAAAAAATTTATTGGCCACCATAATAAGACGAGAAGATTACAAGCATTTTACCTTTAGTTGTCACAAAGCTGATCTGAGATGCAATTGGTGATTAGAAGGATCGAGATCCTATGGGAAAGCCAACCCAAGGGTGGATCATGCTTGATCAGTGGACTATAGTGAGATCTAGTTTTATGAAGACAAATACAAGGAGAAATTGGAGAAAGCTAAGGCAACGGCTAGGAAGAACGCCAACAAATCGTGTGGCAGATCGATCCTAATGACAGAGCATTTTCGTCATATGTTGTATCTTCTATTTAATTTACAATATATATTTATTTAATTTATGATATATTTGTTTAAGTATAATAATAACTAATATTTTTTCAAGTGGAGAAGGGACATGATGCTACTATGGTGACCATATTTCTGGCCATCCATATTAAGAATGGAAAGTTCATCGACTATAGGGCATCCAACATCTTTGTATTAAAAAAACTAAAGTAATTTTTTTTATTTGCTTGTCTTAGAAATATCCAACTAGCTTCATATATGCTTTATGTTATGTAGATATTAGTAATTAAATGTATGACGAGTAGATATTAGTAAGCTTATCAAGATATTAATATAGGAGTATCTTAGACTCCGTAAGGCAACGAAATAATAAGTTGTTGTACAAAGTGAGGGGATAGTTCCTCACCCCCCTCTCCGCTTCGTCTGACGACGAGCTATGGAAGACCACGACCGATGGTCTTGACAGGGATTGTATGACGCCTATGTTGTGACATAGATGTCTAGAGCTCCCTCTAGTAGTGTGTTTTAGAGGGTTACCCAGTAGTCTCAAGAGTCATTACGAGTTTAGGAAGTCCTTAAGCGAAAGATTAGGTTTCTTTGAGATAACTTACCCAAGAGGATGTCATAAGCGTAGCCCAAGACCCTGTTATTCCCGAAAAAGATCGTTAAATAAAAATCTCGATCTCGTACTTCCAGAGAGAATAAAAATTCGTTCTCCTAAGAGAGAGATTAAAACTCGTTCTCAACCGAAGTTGATGCAACGAAGATGAATATTCGTTCTTAACCGAAGTTGACGCAACGAAGATAAGGATTCGTCCTTAACCGAAGTTGACGCAACGACTTTGTTGGGTTGATAAAGATCACCGTCGCTCAAAGCAAGAATTGTCCTATTGCGATCTGCTTCCAGAAATCAGCAAGTTCGAAAGAACCTCTGGAATGCTCGCTGTCACCTCCTTTCACGAACTGAAGAACTCTAATGGCAGTAGCAGCACAACTCTCTTTGTCACTTAATTTTGGCGTAGTTACTTAATAAAGGCATGAAGAGGGTATTAATAGAGAAGGGCCGAAACCCTAATCCTAATCCTGGCCGTAACTGATTGTAAAAAGATAGGAGCAAATAATGGAAAGATTTGAATGAATAAAATTCAAATCCCACAAAATTTGGATATGATCAATTAACCCAATCTTTCCATAACCGCTTAAATCTTCCAATCAGTCACATTATGAACCGCCTGCTCCCTTTAGCCCACTTAGCCCGTCAGCCGATGCGCATAGCCGCAAAGCTGCATAGTACCGCAGCAGCGCACAGTCAAGTTCCGCAGCACCTGCGTGCCGTATAGCCATACAGCGGCTCAGTACCGTAACAGCGCACATGCGCAGCACATGCGCGCAGCATCGATGTTGACGTGCTAAGTGCAAAATATGCCAAAAAAGTGCTACTTTGTGCCATTGAGCCCAAGTCCGAGTCCGAGTCGCTAAGCCCCTTTGGGGCGTAGCTCCATAGGGAAATTATCCCATGAGCATGACAAAATGCATTAATGCTTTATGTTGGTTTTAGCCTTCTTTTCACTATAAAAGGCCCCCACATGGCACCCATGAGCTTCTCCACATTTCATGTGATCTCTCAACACAAGCAAAGCTTTATATAGAGATACCATCTATTTGGTTTTTCCAATGTAGGACTATCTTTCTAGTTTCTAAAGCAAAACACCAACAAGCAAAAACACCAACGATCCCCATATATCTCTATATATGGTTTAAACGTTCCCTATAGCGACTGTTCATCATGTATTAGGATAGATGTCGCTACGACTTGAATCTTCCCGTACGGGTTAAATGACAGCATAATACAAGAATGGACTAAGCCTTGAATTCTGCACCACAACTATAATTCTTTTCACTCACATAATGACATCAACTGCGCTTCTGGCTGCACATTAAAGGCCTTGTGCCAGCCTAGTTTCGGTGTATATATCTTGGGTGCCTATAATATTTCTCTCAAGAGACGGCCTACATCTCTATCCATACATTTTAGGTGAGTTCTTTTAAAGAGTCTTTGGCATTAAGCATTTTGCTTTCTTACGGTGCTACAAAGCTATGACAAGGCCCGAAGCCGAGACCCTGTCTTATGTGGTGTCATACCACCTGTAGCATGAGGCCCAGCCTCTTTGTAGTGCCAAACTATCCAGCATGAAGCCTTTCACTTCCTTATTGTGTTGTGCCGTCGTGACATGGCTTGCAAAGCCAAGATACTTCCTTATGTGGTGTCACCCACTATAACATGAGGCCCAACCTCTTTATAGTGCTGTCTAACACTCTTTATCGTATAGCATTAGGCCATCTTGCCTATATACAGTGCATCGCCGAGGTGACTTTGTCTGAAGCTGAGGCTTTACCCTCACTAGGTACCTCATGTGGTTTCGCCCCACTGTAGCATGGACTACTACGCTTCTTTGTAGTGTTGTGTTACCCGTGCTTCCTGTAAAACACGCCAGACATCCAAGATGTCTGAGAACTCATTAAGACTTCTACGCCATCCTTCTATAGGACTTTGTTCATTGTAAAGAACAATCAGTAGATAATAGTGGTTCTGGATTCTTAACCCCGCAACATCCCAAAGGACTGCCCACTATTCCTAATATTCTTCCATTCAATGGTCCTTCTTTGAACTAAAAGGCTAGATGCCTAGTAGATTTTTCTATGAACTAATAGCATAAAGCTTTGTAGTAGAATTATAAAGACACAATATCAGAGTGTCTTCAAGCCCATCTTACCTGCTGTGTCTTCCACCAGCTGGCGCTTGAGATCTTTGGTGAACGGATCTGCTATATTCTCCTGACTCCGAACATCCACTACGGCAATGACTCCTCTTTTAATAAAAATTTTTATCGCCCTGTGCCTTAGATGCACAGTCCTCTTCTTACCATTGAAAAGGTCATTCGATGCCACCGCTGTAGTCGTCTGGTTGTCGCAGTATATCGGTACCGTCGGTATCTGTGTACCAACCATTAGAAGATCATACATGAGCTCTCAAAGCCATTCAACTATACGCTATTGCCGCCAGTGCATAGAACTCAGATTTCAAAGAAGAGTAAGACAACATAGTCTACTTTTTCCACTTTTACGATATAGCAGCTCCATCCATGGAGAAAACATACCCTCCTATGGACCTCTTACTCTCTAATTCTGAGCTCCATCTTGCATCGTTGAAGTCTTCTACTACTTTTGGATCTCCACAGTAGTACAGTACATACTTTTGAGTACTTTTGAGGTATCTCATAACCCTCTTCATAGCTTTCCAGTGCCCCATACTTGGATTGCTCATGAACCGACTCAGCATTCCCATGACAAAAGCTATGTCAGGCCTTGTGGCAGTAGTCACATACATCAAACTCCCGATGACGCTTGAATACTGCAAATGCCTGACGCTCTTCCTTGAATTTGGCTTCAGCTTCTTGTCACACCTATAAGGCGCATTGATCCCTGGAATATCCAGATATCCATAGCGTATGAGCATCTTCTCGATATAATAAGACTGTGAAAATGCCACTCCAGTTTTCATCTGGATGATCTTTATCCCCAGGATAACATCAGCTTTCCCTAAGTCCTTCATGCTGAACTTAGATGGGAGGAACTTCTTTCTCTCAGTGATACTTGCTAGATCTATACCCAATATCAGCATGTCGTCCATGTACAGACAAACGACAACTCCACTCCCATCAGCAAACTTATGTACACATATTTGTCCGTCTCGCTGACCCTGTAGTCGTTTGATCTTATGACTTTATCAAACTTCTCATGCCACATCTTGGGAGCTTACTTCAGACCATACAGAGATTTTACCAACATGCAGACTTTATCTTCGACGCCCTTGATGACAAATCCTTCTGGTTGTTGCATGTAGATCTCTTTGATCAATTCACCATTTAGAAAAGCGATCTTAACATCCATCTGATGAAATACCGGCTTATGAATTGCGCTTAGAGCAATTAACATCCTGATGGTCATCATCCGCGCAACTGGAGCATATGTATCAAAATAATCGATCTCCTGCTTTTGAGAAAACCCCTTAGCAACTAACCTTGTCTTGAACTTGTCAACAGTTCCATCGGCCTTCATCTGCTTCTTGAAGATCCATTTACAACTTCTTGGTTTTTCTCCTTCAGGAAGATTGACCAACACCCACGTATTGTTGGAGGTTATCGAGTCGCACTCATCATTAATAGCCTCCTTCCAGAAGATAGCATCTCTGGTCTTCATCGCCTCATCATAGGTAAGCGGATCTGCTTTCACATGATAGGTGACGAAATATTTTTTGAAGTCCTTCTGTCTCTTAACTCGCTTAGATACAGGTTCTGCGAGTTCTCATTCAATAGTTGTTTCTGCAACAACAACATCTTCTTGGACTACCTCTTCATAAGGAACTTGAGCCTCCTACTCACTCACATTGTTCTCCGAAATGTCTATGAGAACAAAGTTCTTGTACCTTACAAATTTATCTTCAAAGAATTCTGTATCGCGAGATTCACTGATATAATTTGACTCACTGTCAAGGAACCTCCGAGCATCACTCTTATCTGTATAACCCAAGAATATAGTCTTCATAGTCCTTGTTCCCGGCTTCTGAATCTTCAAATGCAAAAGCTTCATATATTCCAGACACCCCCACCTCGAATGCATTCAAGTTGGGTCTAACTTTGAACCATAGTTCATGAGGAGTGAGTTTTGAAGTTGCATGCTGTAACACCCCTAAATTTTTGGAATTATTTTTTATTATTTATTTGATTTAAATAGGATTTTATAGAATTTATGAATATTTTTGATTAAATAGTTATTATTATAGATAACCGTAACCATTGTTAAGATTTGGAGTACAGGACGACTAAGAATTATGACACTGATAATTTACTTGTGTGCTTTAACTAGTTTCCTAGCCATGTTCGGAATGTCATGGTCATATTGTGGTCTCTTGCATGTTAACGATTCAAATTATGGCACAAGTCATACTTTTATTTAATTATTAGTTAATAAAGTCTTTATGACTTTTTAGGAGACCCGGTTGCACCAAACCTTCCCAAACCTCTCCCAAACCAAACCCAAACCTATGTAGGCATATTGGGCATTAAAATAAATTAATAACCATATATATTTAATATTTATTCAAATTTGGAATGCATTTATATATAGAAATCTAATTAGTCCCGTATTAGGAAATGTTTATTTAAATCATCAATCAATCAATTAGCCAACTCACCAACAACCCAAACAAATCAAAGGGGCAACTTTGGCTGACCAAAATAGCCCTCCCCCATGTATATTCAGCTAACATCCCATTAGAAATAGGTTTTCTATTATACTACATGCATACAACCCAAAAAGTTCATGTATATACCTACTTTTTGCCAAACCCAAACTCTAACTTAATTCTCCCTTCCTCTTCTTCTCCATATCCGACCAATCCTCTCTCCCTCTCCAAATTTTGGCAGAACCTCCTCCATCCAAACCCATCATCTTCATCCCCTCCATCATACTATTCTTTCTCCTCCATAAAAACTTCTTCTTTCATCTTTCTTCCATTCAAACTCTACCAAACAGACCCTAGAAACTCCATCTTCTCCATCCAACTATCTAGAGTCATTACCAACTCCTCCAAACTCATCAAGAAAGGATTAGCGAACAAGGATAACAATAAAGATGGGAGCTTTGGCAAGGAGAAGCCTCCACAACCCAACTAGCAAGGACTTTTCGTAAGAAATCCTAATTTTTTTCATCTCAAATCTATGCTATATTTCTGTAGAAATTATATTATTAAATATCTAAAAATAGTATTTTGGTACTTTTTTTATGTATTTTTACCCATAAAAGTTACATGATTTATAGTCGTAATATTCATGCTTCGGTACGATCAAATTTAATCCCGTTGTGAAGGAACTATAAGTTATTGGTGGTAGTTTTCGGAACTGAATTTTATTTGTGTTCATAAATAGAAATTAGGATTTTTAGTATTTTTCCACGAATTTAGCAACTCAAATCTGGTCGAAAACATTATAGGTCAAAACTAGCTTTCTCGGGTAATCTGCCGACTTAGAATTTTCTAAATTAGTAGTATAACTTAACTCTTGTATTCAATTCTGAGATATAATATAATTTAAATTCTATATAAAATATATTTTTGTATATTTTAGCAATTTTGAGTAATTGGTCATGTTAAGGACGAGTTTCAAGTAAACTAGCTGACGTATTAGTCAACTACTCACATAATTCTTTATAAATCGTAATTCTGGAAATTCAGAGTTAATACTGTAGAAAATAGTTTTAAATATTATTTTTAGGAATTTTCTATAATTTTTAAGTGTGTTATTGACGTGGGGTCATAACCGATTAATTGGAATGTCGAAAATCCTAAAACTGTGTTCGGAGGTCTCGTTGGACACGTATGTTTGTTATACAATTTAAGTAGTCCTACAAGATATTTGAATATAGTTAAAGTATTTTAAAACACTAATTTATTTAATTAATTTTTGTTATAAGTTCCATAAGTAGTTAAATAAATTATTTAGGAGCATTGGAATCCGGAGGCGTGGGCACGGGAGCGAAACTTTAACCTAACATCATGGAACCAGGCTAGTACACCTTGCCAAACTTTACATTACTTACATGCTTTTTCTATACTGTTATTCTTTTATGTCTCACTTGTTACATAGTTCTCTCCCGCTTCATATCATGGTTTTTTTCTAGTTCTACATGCACATACATGGTTGCTCTTTACTTTCTCATGTTACTCGCCATATTATTCTTTCGTGTTCATGTCTAGTGTTGGTATTGCTTAGCCTCTGTCGTGTCCCTTTGACATGATTGAGCTGGACTTGACTTGTTGACTTATTGACTTGACTTACCTTGACTTGACTCGTAGTTCTAGGCGAGGACCTTGTGATAGACAATGACTATACTTGACCACTCTCTGTTGGATCCCCCACTGAGCTACGATAGAGACTTACTGTAGGTTGTGAGTCCCCACTGAGCTATGATCTATAGGGTCGTGAGCCCCCACTGAGCTGCGATTTACTCCGATTTACTCGTAGTCATATTTATCATCACGATTCTCGACGGCATGCCACTTCCTTATATATTTCATTCTTATACTACTCTGCAGTCTTTATTTCTTCTATAATTTTATACCCTTTCCTTGCATGTTAAAACTGTTAAAGTAGGCTTGTATATTATGTGTCTTGCTAGTCCCCTGAGGACCGGGTTATCTCTCCGGGCTTAGTTAGGGAGGAGGACTTTCCAGAGGTTTATGGTTCTAGAGTGGAGACAGGTGACGTACCTTCGTAGGAGGACGAGATAGTGGCCGAGGACTTCTCTTGAGACATGTCTCTTTATTTTAGACTTGATACATTATTTTTTTCTCAGTGAACATGTAATTGATTATTCATTTCTTTATACTGTGGTTTCGGGATGTCTTACCTGCACAGTTATTATTTCTATTTCATGTTGGACAGGTCTTTCTCGTAGTATTATTTTATTGGACTTGATATCTCGTGTCTCATTTTCTGTGTGGATGAGATTAGCTGTGTACCTGTGACTTGTATTATATTCTGGGTTATTAACATGATTTACAGCTTAAGCATTTCGCTAGTAGGCTTATTATGAGATTTGGCCCACTGGTGAAGTGCTGCTGGCATGTACCGTATACTGGTCCTATACGTATTTTGGGGCTGTGGCATTACATATTTTTGTGGTGGCCCATGCAGGTCTATAATTAATCACTTCGGTTATGTTACTGTACCGACATGAGCCTGCAAATAGGATAGAAAGGAACCATAGAAACTCATCCACATTCTTGATCTCCTTCTTTGATTCCATTTTCGAACTCTCGTTTGATTGCCTTGAATTGCATCTTGCTTGATTCATTTCCAATCGCGAGCCTTATTTCTCGTACGATAGAATTTAGGAAGATGACTCATCATAGGTGTATATACTTTATTAATTCAGTTACACTATTAGTTAAAACTCTCGAAAGTTGGGTAGAAAGCATCACCAAGTAGCTTCCAATGTCCTTATGACCCAATTAATGAAGTATAGCTGAATGACATTGAATATAAGATAGTGTAGAAGGATAGGCTTACCTAGACTCTAGAGTCTTAGAGGCCCATACCCCAATTGGACGACCAAACCCTTAGACAAAATGATAGTAGGAAAACTGTAGAGATACAAACACCGGACGAGTCTTAGACCTTGATGAACTTGAACTACTTGTGCTTTCTTTCAAATCATATTCTTGCGTACTTATATTATTTGACTATCTTGACTGATGCTGCTATTATAGCCTATTTTTGCAAGCTTATTCTTTATCGAGCTTGTTCAGGACATATATTTTATTGGGGACGCCCACTAACATATTTTCTATTTAGAATCAGTGTATTATGGTCTGATCAACCTAGTGCACTTGGTTCGCTCTTCTTATGGTTATTTTATGTGGATTGAGATATAGTTAACAAATACTTGTCCTCTAGGATCTCATCCACAAATGCCTTAGTAACTCTCTTTTTTCGAACTATTCAGTCACCTTTGAAACCCCATAATTGTATTTAATCCTTGAACTCTCTATTATTTTATTTCTTCACCTATTCTAGAAAGATAAACCCTTGTGTTTGAGGGAGGGTATCTGCGTGGACCGCTTCCCGACTAGGCGAAGCAGTTTGTATAAGCTAGACTGCAGGCAGGAGCATAACGACCAAGACAAGCCTTTGCCATGAGGATTGAAGACGGAACAACGACACAAGAGGCAACGGAAGGTAATAACTTAATTTTGTGTTAATAATAGAAGTAGATTATTAGTTTACGATAGTTTGGGGCATGTTTGCTTAGGAATAACCATAGAGACAATGCACACTTTAGAGACATCTTAGAACTACAGACATGTTTTTTCTTTACCTTAGTAATTTATTTTAATTTCGAGGATAAAATTCTTTTAAGGGGGGTAGAATGTAACACCTCTGAATTTTTGGAATTATTTTTTATTATTTATTTAATTTAAATATAATTTTATGGAATTTATGAATATTTTTTATTAAATAGTTATTATTATAGATGACCTTAGCCATGGTTAAGATTTGGAGTACAAGACGACTATGTGATACGGATGGTGTACTTGTGTGCTTTAACTAGTATCCCAGCCATATTACGAATGTCATGATCATATTGTAGTCTCTTGCATGTTAAAAATTCAAACTATGGCACAAGTCATACTTTTATTTAATTAATTAGTTAATAAAGTCTTTATGACTTTTTAGGAGACCCGTTGCAGCAAACCTTTTCGAACCTCTCCCAAGCCAAATCCAAACCTATGAAGGCATGTTGGACATTAAAATAAATTAATAACCATATATATTTAATATTTATTCAGATTTAGATTTTATTTATATATAGAAATCTAATTAGTCCCATATTAGAAAATGTTTATTTAAATCCTCAATCAATCAATTAGCCAACTCACCAACAACCCAAACAAATCAAAGGGGGCCACCCTTGGCTGACCAAAACAGCCCTCCCCCGTGTATAATCAGCCAACATCTCATTAGGAATAGGTTTTCTATTATACTACAAGCAAGCAACCCAAAAAGCCTATATATATACCTACTTTTAGCCAAACCCAAACCCTAACTTAATTCTCCCTTCCTCTTCCTCTCCATAGCCGACCAACCCCCTCTTCCTCTCTAAATTTTGGCAGCGCCTCCTCCATCCAAACCCATTATCTTCATCCCCTCCATCATACAATTCTTTCTCCTCCATAAAAACTCCTTCTTTCATCTTTCTTCCATCCAAACTCCACCAAACAAATCCTAAAAATTCTATCTTCTCCATCCAACTATCTAGAGTCATTGCCAACTCCTCCAAACTCATTAAGAGAGGATTAGCAAGCAAGGATAGCAGAAAAGGTGGGAGCTTTGGTAAGGAGAAGCCTCCACAACCCAACTAGCAAGGACTTTTGCTAAGAAATCCTAATTGTTTTCATCTCAAACCTATGTTATAATTCTATAGAAATTCTATTATTAAATCTTTAAAAATAGTATTTTGGTACCTTTTGATATTTAGTTTTATCCATAAAAGTTTCATGATTTATAGTCGAAATATTCATGCTTCGATAGGATCAAATTTAACCCCGTTGTGAAGGAACTATAAGTTATTGGTGGTTATTTTTGAAACTAAATTTTATGTGTGTTCATATATAAAAATTAGGATTTTTAAGTATTTTCCACGAATTTAGCAACTTAAATCTGGTCGAAAATATTATAGGTCAAAACTAGCTTTTTCGGGTAATCTGCCGACTTAGAATGTTCCAAATTAGTAGCATAACTTAACTCTTGTATGTTGGCACATTTTATTTTGATAATATTAACAACATCTTCGTAGTTTAGTTTTCTCTGTTTATCAGATTGACATCAATTCAGACGCTCTACTACATTAAGTCTGTCCATTCAAGATTACCAACCATTGCCTTAAAGACTGAAGCAAAGACCGGCGTTCCTTGAAAAGACGGCTCTCTACACTTCAAGATTTCGAGTCTTTACAAGGTCTAGGTCTTTTTGTAAACACTTAAGGTTGGACGACAAAACTAAAAGCTTTCAAATTCTGCAGTCAAAAATTAATATCTTATAGAACGGCATACCGGCGGTATGCTCCGGCATACCGACGGTATTCCGTTTTATTGACCACAAAACTTTCTATGAGAAATGTCGGCATACCGACGGTATGCTCCGGCATACCGACGGTATGCTCCGATATACCGACGGTATACCGTTTTGTGGACCACAAAACGTTCTGTGACAAACATCGGCATACCGACGGTATGCTCCGGCATACCGACGGTATACCGTTTTGTTTGCCTCAAAAACGTTATGTGATAATTATCGGCATACCTAAAGTATACTCCGGCATACCGGCGTTATACCATTTTGTGAGCCATAAAACATTCTGTGACAAACATCGGCATACCGACGGTATGCTCCAGCATACCGACGGTGGACCGTTTTGTTTATCACAAAATGTTCTGTGACAAACATCGGTATACCGACGGCATACCGCGGCATACCGATGGTATACCGGGTTACAAAATTTGATTTTTGAATGGCAAACAGTAGCATTAATGGCGACCATTAAATGCTCCCAACGGATATAATTATGACTGTTACTGTTCGACCGGCATGCCGGTCCATGCCGACGGTATACCGGTCAGCCTGTATCCAGGAGCATTGAATGCTATCTACTCTTGGTTTCTTTATAAATGCAAGCCTTCTTTCTTCTTGAAGGTTTATCCACTCTTGCCATAAATTTTCCAAACAACCAAGAGATCCACCATTAATACTCTACCAAGCTTTTAATTGTCATCCTCTTCCAAAGTGCTAGAGTAGTTAAGAGTTGTAAATTTTGATCATCAAGTGTTAGAAGATCAACAAGTTCTCTTCTCATTTCTTTTAAGCTGGCGAGCCTTCGTATGAAAACTCGTGTGTTGAAGTTGGCGAGTTCTTCGGATCCAAACTCGTGTTGAAGTTGGCGAGTTCTTCGGATCCAAACTTGTGTGTACTATTTTATTAAATAGTAGATTTAAGCCGGAGAGAGTTTCGGGACTGGATTGCCTCTAGCGAGGATATCATGATACATCTTGTGTTTGATCTTCTTACTCTCTCTTTTTATTTGACGTATATTGCTTCTTGCGCTTAAGTTATTTTTTATTTCCCTATTCACCCCCCTCTAAGGTTCTACAATTGGTATCAGAGCTTTGTTCTCTTGATTTGGATTTACACCCTTAGAGTGATCCATGGCCACTAACCCTAGCATCAACACCTTCCACAATGAGGGACACTCCACAAATAGGCCTTCCCTATTTGATGGAACCAACTATAACTATTGGAAGTTTAGGATGAGCATTTATCTGAAGTCCATAGATTTCGATTTATGGGATTATGTGATAAATGCTCTCCCTATGTCACGACCCGCACCCTAGAGTAAGGGCACGAGACGTGGGTACACCCAGCCTACGCCGCAGTGTCGGCGGTAGAAACGCTGTCCTAGGTCACAACATCTAGCAATAATATACTAAGTAGTTTATACTCCCCGAATGGGGGTGACATAGCAGTAAAATAAACTCAATCACAACTAAGGAAGAGATAGCACGATATGATATAGAACTCAAGGAAATACAGATGATAAAATAGTGTAAGATAATATCCCAGCAAATACCCAGAGTACAAATCTCAGCTACTGAATATGAAAGAATATATACAACTCAAAATCTCTGAACAGAAGTAAAGTCTAGCTAAACAGTCTCAAGACAACATAAAATAAGATAAGGCCTAACTAAGCTAGTCTAGGCAATAGGGGTAATGTCCTCAGCTAGAGCTGGGTCCTCCTGAGAGTCCAGCTCGCAAGTGTCGTCTAGGGCTGTCCCGAAGAAGGTATCCACACAGGCCTCCTCCTCATCCTCTGTAATATTTTCAACAGGTCCAGTCAGGACAGAAGCGAGCACAATACATCTCAACAGTTCATAGCAGGTTAGAAAATATAATCATGCAGTAAAGTAAGATACAGGCTGAAAGAAATGCAGTATGTAAACAGAGAGAGAACTGTAACAGAAATATCTACTATAATAAGGAACTAACAGTGGCTAGTGAGTCAGAGTACAATATAGACATGTAAATGGCATAGGATGATTCTGATGAGACACTATGGAATGATTTTGATGAGATACTACTTGGGTATTATTCACATGTCTACTTCTACTTCCCCGTACCCCCAATCAATACACAAGGATCCAGCCAGGTTATGTTATGATTCCATACAAAGGCCCCCGAAGGGTGATACATGGATGTCCCATAAATGGGGATTCTAGGAAACCCAATATATGGGATAAGGATTCAAGGAAGACTCTGTGATCATAAGAGTATATGTCACAAGTGATCAATGAACCAATGAAGCAAAGTGATACGCTATGTAAGTGAAACGCACAGAACATGTAGTACCCGATGCTCCCTGAAGGAGTAATATCTCAAGAAGGGATCCATATAGTACCAATCCGTGTGACCAACGTGACAGTAACAAGTAAAGTAATTTAATGCAGGAAATAATTCTAAGCAGGATATGAAATGATCAGAGAATGTACTTGCCTGGTATCTGAGTGTCCGGATGAAATGTACTGTCCGAGGAGAGGTATCTGGCTCATAATCAGAGCAGTACAAGTCACAACAAGTCTAAAATGATAACAAGATACAATTTAATGTATTCTAAATGAATCTAGGTCAATCTAGGCCAAAGTCAACTCTTGGTCAACCTTGGTCAACCAAGAAGTCAAACCCAAGTCAACTATGGTCAAACAGGTCAACAAGTCTAAATAGTCTATTCTAGGCCTAACTAGTCCATATTAGTCTAAACAAGGCTAAACTAGCTTATGCTAGCATACCAAGTCCTTACAACCTATACTAGCTAGTACACACCACAACTCAAACCAAGTCACTGCAAGTCTATACACATAGGGTAGCCATATACATGGATACATACACATTACCTAATATACATATACATATATATACATTACACTATATAGAACTCACATATAATATATACCTACATCACTATATGACTCTATAGATACTAATATGCATTTACATACCTATAGGCCTATACAAAACACATTACACATATTATACTGATATAGATATTCATATATAATATATATACATAATACATTATTTACATATATATAGATATACATATATATATACATATACATATACATTATAATATATATTTTTTTTTATACATTATATATATATATATATATATATATATATATATATATATATATATATATATACATACATATGTGTTTAGAGAGAGGGCATGTGTGTGTGTGGTATGTGTGTTTAAATAGTGGTGTGAGAGTGTGACTGTGTGTGTGTGTGTGTGTCAAGGTCTATGTGTGTGTTAGGACTAGAGTGTGTCATAAAACAATGTGTGTGAGGGGGGGTCACTGTGGTGTGCACAACAGTGTATGAGTCTCTTAAAACCTGTGTGTGTGTGTGTCATTGAGTGAGGGATGTGTGTGTGTGTGGAGAGTGAGTGAGGGCGGCCCCTACTGGACTATACAGGAAATAGAAGGAAAGGAAAATCAGTTCATGTATTGGACAGTAAAGGAAAAGAAGGAATTTAATTCATGTGTACAAACCCAAATTTCAGTTGATAGCCCTCACTTCAAAACCCCCATTCAAAACACAAAAGGACACCAATCAATACACAAATCGACACACAGTTAGATAACATATAGGAGCATAGTATTAGGGACTAAAACTAAACATTAACAGCATTTAGATAGGTTTAATTGATTGCCAAAAGTTACTTTTTAAAACTGGAAATTCAGGAATTAATACACTGTTTTCAGAAATTTGGGTAAATGATAAATATGATTTGAATTCAAACTAAAATATGAAACTAAGGGTTGGTAATTAAAATATACAGTATACATGTGTCCTACAATGTGTTTGTGTCCAAGCAAGAGGACACAAACGTGTCCAAACGATTTAAGACACAAAACAGTGCAACACAGGCACTGTTCTGCACACTGCCTCGTGCACGAGTGCACGCCTGTCGTGCACTCGACACAGTACACTTCGTGTCTCGAGGTCACCAACCTAGGTTCGCCTAGGATAGGTCCTCGTGTCTAGGTTTCTGCACTGAGTCCAAGTGTCCACGTGTCCTAGATAAAATTGCGTATCAGTGACACTTAAACCCGACTGAAACTGTCAGTCCCGACCCAGTGCAGAGCCTCGTGCTCACTCGACACGACAC
>JANAVB010033365.1:0-16740 GCA_029216955.1 Iris pallida | reverse complement strand
GTCTCAGCTACATGTCTCCGACTTTCGTCTTCCACCGAAAAGTGATAACGTTTCGACGAGGTTCTTCAGCCTTGGCTGGCCCAACCAAACATACGGTACGGTTCTGACGATATTTGAACTCCTAAACCTACCCACCTTCGTGTCTGACATTGAAGCTCCCCTATACACATGCGTCCTCGAACAGAATATCACGCACTGTGCACGCCATCGATGATCCACAGCTCCTCCTGAACTGTGTGAATGGTGATGCACCCGCCACTAATTGAGTTTGCTGCAAACCTTGATTTTTTTATGGCTGTAACGCCCCAGTCCCAAAGTACGTTGGACTAGGTAAGTAGACATGCCAGCCGTATAATAACTATACGTAAGCTATAAAATACAGTAAACCATGACAACTAATCTCATCCACAAATAAATATATCATAAAATCAACTTTGAATTGTCATTTTGTACAAAACGCTGGACGGAGACAAATCCACTACCAACCGTTTAAATGAGAAGAAAAATACATGAAAAGAATTTATAAGAGCGAAGAAGGACGATCCAAGAGCAATCCTCCTTGATAGAAAAGGAAAGACCACGACCTTGGCTAGAGCACCTATGAAACATCATAACAGCACACACTGTAGAAGCATGAAAATTTCAGGCGCATCAACTACCCAAGTCAACATGCGCAGAAAATATTATAAAAATAGTAAAAGAGTAGTAGCAAGTCTGTTACATGACTAAAGACTCTTTTTACATAGAAGACTCTTTTTACGAAGAAGAAATCAAAAAAGCCTAAAGCTACGCTTCATCCAGGCGCGTCTCAGCTAGGCGCATCTCTTCAGCGTCTCAGCTAGGCGCATCTCTTCGGCGTCTCAGTCAGGCGCATCTCTTCGACATCTCAGTCAGGCGCATCTCTTCAGTGTCTCAGTCAGGCACATCATGAAGTCTCAGCATATGCGCTCTACTTCGACCCGATCAAGTGCTTCGGCTAATGAAGCAGTTATTGAGCATAACAAGGGTGGGCAACCAACCCCACTCTAGCAGGAGGAAGAGCTCTCCAAAGCCCAAGGAAGATGGGAGCACCACAATTCCGATCTGGGGATCTTCCAGCATAACGAAGACGGGACTCGAATATCCCGATCTTTGGATGCAACAGGCACCTTCGGCCTACATCGGGACCCCGCGATCCCGACTTTTGGATGTAACAGTCACCTTCATGAGTGCGTACGAAGACGACTCGACACATCTTCACCCTTGGGAGCGTCTTGTCAACGGAATGTACTCGAGCGAAGAAGTTCATCTCCATTCGGAAAGACGGAAGAGAACGAAAAACAAACTCTCTCCTTGCTGCTATTTATAGGCCGGGCAAATCAAACCCACGCGCCAAGTGGCGGGCTCTCCGAATCCCGTGCAATGAATTTGCATTCATGGTGATGAACCTATCCCCTCAAATTCAGCCAGGTCAAAACGGCTATTTAAAGCACTCGAAGAACTCAACAGCCAGACCAATAAAGATGCGTCATACAACTGACGTGCCGGTCAGATACCGTGCATCATACAGATGCGCCTATTAGTACCAAGCGCCTCACAAGGATGCACCCCACGCGTCCTTATGTGCCTAGTGGAACGCAGATCAATGCGCTCACTCAAAATCTCATCACCCGTCAAGAGCATTAAATGCTGAAGTCTGAGACGACAGCAGCCATGTCTCGATGACAGAGCGGCAACAGCTTTTACAGAAAATGAAGCGCCGACATCAGCGTCATCATTACTTTTTTATGTCGGTTACAAGCCACGTGGCCGACCAACCACTCGCATGCGCCTCCGCATCCATGCGCCCGAAGATTTACATGCGCCTCAAAAGCCATGCGCATCTGACTTACTTCTGATCACAGAAGTCAAGTTGTTGCATGTGCCTCCCCGGCCATGTGACCAAAACATGCGCCTCAAAAGCCATGCGTCTAGACTGGTTCGTGACTCCTGAAAATTACGAGCCAAAGTCTCCTCATGTGCCGGATCCCAGGCGCAGCTCATCAGATCCTTCTCCACCAAATGCTAGATCTTTGAACCAAAGGCATGCGCCATGTGTCTTTTGACTCGTTTCAGTCTACGAAGGGGTGCTAACCACCCAAGATCTCCGCAACCGAAGAATCTTCCACTGCCACGTGTTAGCCCACGATTGCAGCAAGAAGGATTCATCCCACAAATCAGGGTACATCATCCATGGACCCACCGCAGCAACCACCACGTGGCCTACGCCTAGGCGTATCCTACATATGCGCGCATGAGCAGCCCCAACCTGCTGCCTATAAAAAGAGGAATCATTCATTCTTCCAGAGGAGAGACACACACATAACGAGATCATCAGAGTTACAGAAGACGCACGTCCGCTCATAGATATCGGAAGAGACACCCAACGTCTTCTTCCCCTCCGCAAGCTCTGGCATCCAGAGCAGCCCAGACCCTCAGAGAACCTAAAATCGTCGTCAGATCGTTAACGGAGTCAACGCATTACCACTCGCTCCATCGACACAGGACCCAGATAAAAACAAAAGTGTACTCCTAGGACTACATCTGAGTCCTACATTGTAACACTGTTCTGTTTGTGATTGAAATTTCAACTAAAATTTTTAATGGCAAACAAGCTGGCGACTCTGCTGGGGACTTCTTTCTCCTCCAATGAGAAAGTTGTGTCGCAATTTGACGACGTGAAGGTGGGCTCCTCCCACAAGACACTAGTCGTACGCCTCAATCAACAGGCGTATGAGGAGTTCATCTCTGAAGGCGGTGCAAGTCCTTCGAAGCGGTTGTCGAAGCCGAAGAAGACTCGCCAAGCCTGGGTGCGCAAGGTGGAGGCCCCTGGCATCATCACTGAAGGGGATGCGCCGATGCAGCCTACCCTTCTCGCTGACGTCCTCAGCAGCCAGGATGCGCCCACAGGTGCAGTACATCTCTCGAGGAAACATGGGGCGGACTATATTCCCCAACCATCTTCTTTTCAGTCAAGGAAGATGCACCGAAGGAGCAGGGGCGCATCTAATGCCCTGCACATTAACTCTGATGTACCGCAGAAGGCTTCTGTCTTTGACAGACTCACTCGCTGTCATGGCAAGGATAATTTGGACTCTGATA
The DNA here is from genome assembly GCA_029216955.1 of Iris pallida. NCBI lineage: Eukaryota > Viridiplantae > Streptophyta > Magnoliopsida > Asparagales > Iridaceae > Iris > Iris pallida. The sequence goes on along the minus strand of JANAVB010033365.1, from coordinate 13,620 downwards.
CTATACATCCCAGCGGGCTGGTACAAAGAAGTCCAAGGCAGCACGGGCCATGTGCCTCGAATGTGCTATGTCGATCGTAAGTCAGAGGCATGCCCTCACAATCATGCGCGCTATCGATGGTAAGCTGTACAAGGTTGACTCGGGTGCTTCTGTACCGCGAACGAGCCAACCTTCAAAGACCTCGTTTCACTTGGGCTCATCCGCTGTGCTTGCCACCAAGCCGTTCTAGGCAAACTCTGTGGTCTTGAACCCCTGCGCCTACATTGGTTGTGCGTCTGAGGCTGGTTCAAACCACCCTAAATGTTGTGTCCCTACTACTGATCTGGGCGCATCTTATACGCTGGATCAGGGGGTGTAGCATTCACTTGATCACCCTGGCGCTTCGTCTTGCCATGCGCCTGATGGGGGTATAAAGGTGGCACTCTCCTCTAACGATTTACGTAATGTGATCGTTCACAAACGTCGATCAGGAGAGTCGACCGACAAGCACAATGCGCCCCTCACAGGACACACCTATGCTGTGGTCACCATCAACTGTTGTTGCAAGATAGCAGTACCACTATGAAGGTAATCTGTGTCCCAGCGACTGCAATCGTCAATACCCCTCCGACATTGCCTTGGGAAGAAGGTGTCGATTGAAGAGAAGCCGGAATTAAAGATTGCTTCTTGCAACGTAGTCTCTAACTCCTCATCAATCCATAAGGCGACTAGCAACTCCTCGACCTCGTCCTCATCCAAGAGCCAGCCGAGGAAGACCAAGATGACAGTCCCGTCCTCAGGAGTGTTTAAAGGCACCCGGAGGAGAAAGAAGATTTCAGAGGATGTAATAGCTGGGGGTAGTCAAGCCCTTGTTGATCCTCATCCCGAAGACGAAGATATCTCCAGAACATAGCTGGAGGTAGCCAGGATAAAACTCCAGGAGAAGTGACTCTTCTACAAGAGAGCGAGGCTGAAAGCGAAGCTTCAACCGATCTATCCACTTCCAGTCACGTCATGACAGTATACATGACGGGAGGTGGTGATACGGAGTCAGATGCTCCGCCAGCAGACCTCATTCAGCGCATGGATATTTTGGAGGGGGACTCAAAACCCTCTCTACCTCCATACAAACTCTGACTCAAGCAGTGTTTGAGATACGGTCAACTTTGGCCAGAGCACCTTCCACCAATCCTGACCCAGGAGCCAACGAGGAATCAAGTGTGCCCCTTCAACGGGCATCCTTGAATACCGATTGTCGCGAAGCACCTCGGGTATCAGAACCTTCGAATGTACAACTCCAGACTGTACCACCTTCTCCGACTCCCAGCTCCACGGAAGACGTGGTTGAGATGATCAGGGACTTACATGAACGCTTCGAGTCAAAGAATAGACAGGAGGAGCGCCAGAAGATGGGGATCCCGCAACCATACCCCCTCGAATGGAACAAGGTGGTCCATCCTTCCAAGTATAAACCACAAACGTTGACACCATATGACAAAAAGGACTCTCCACGCCATTATCTGACATACTTCCAGTCTCAAACGGGACATCTCTCGAAGGAAGACGCGCTACTCACCAGCCTGTTTGTCGGGGCATTGAAAGGAGTGGCTTACGACTGGTACTGCAGTCTCCCTGACAACTCTATATCCTCCTTTGATGACCTGACACGCCTCTTTCTCGATCGTTTCTACGGCGGAGGGAAATACATGACGATGACATCCCTTATAGAGGTACGTCAGACGGAAAAAAAAAAATTGTTCGAGCATTCATCGAACGATTCTGACAAGCCTGCTTGAGACTGCCCCCGGGTATGCCAGAACATGCACTCCGCTCCTCCTGCAGCATGAACATGCTTCCTGCGGTTAAGCTCTGGCTCAATTCCACTCCTCCTTTCGACTGGAGCTCATTGATTATTGAGGCCAAAGCAGCTGAAAAAAGGCATGCAATGCTCGCCTTCTGGCAGTCAGTTTCCCTGCCTTTGAAGACAAGGAAAAATAGCCTGCTACCAGTAACCCTGGACGTGAGACGAAGGGGAAGCAGGCATTGACTGTCAATGCTTCTAAAAACGTACAAGCACCTACTCAAAAGCCTCCACTTGTACTAAGGCCAAAGGAGGTCTACTCCTTCAATAATGAAGACACCTTGTAACTCTTTGCGATATTGAAACAGGGTGATAAGATTAAATTACCGGACCCGAAGCATCCCGACGAGGTTGGGAGAGTTGACAATCTGAGGTACTGTCACTACCATCGGTTTGTCGGACATCCAACTCAGGACTGCTACGTCCTCAAGAATTACATCCAGCGCATGATCAATACGAATGTCATCTCCATCAATTACGAGGAGAAGACAGTTTCGGCCAACCTGGTGTCGCTCCAATTCGGCACCTTGCCACCAACCACAGCACAAGATGGCGTCATCCCCATCCCAAAGGCAACAATGGAGGTGGTCAACCTACCACCTACCCGTGACAACGTGAGTGGACTCATCCCACTCACCACATCTCGGGGAGAGATCATATGGGTTCACCCAGATCTCGCCTCCGAAGTTACTCAACCGGGGGTACGCTCTGCTTCCAAAACCAAGGGCAAGAAGACCAAGTCTTGCCGCATAGTCTCTTCCTCCACGAAAAAGGTACTTCCAGTACAAATGTATCCGCAGCAGAACACCCAACCTAATGAAGCTGCCGTCGAGGTGGTGCCTCCCTGCACTGTTTGCCATTAAAATCTTTTGATTGCAAATTTCAATACAAACAGAACAGTGTTACAATATAGGACTTAGATGTAGTCTTAGGAGTACACTTTTGTTTATCTGGGTCCCTTGTGCCGATGGAGCGAGTGGTAATGCGTTGACTCCATTGACGATCTGACGACGGTTATCGGTTCTCTGAAGGTTTGGATTGCTCTGGGTGCTGGAGCTTGCTGAGAGAAGGAAGAAGTTGAGTGTCTGTATCTGTCTCTCTGGTGGTACAAAGTCTCTGTCTGTCGATGTATGTTTGCCTCTGTGTGTGTTCGTTCGTGGATGAGAAGGAAATGATCCCTCTATTTATAGCTTTGTAGGCTGGCTGCTCATGCGCGCATATGTAGGATGCGCCTGGACGTGGGGACGCCACGTGGTGATTGCCGATGGAGGCGCATGGACGATACGCCCTGATCGAGGGGTTGAATTCTTCATGCTGCTGTTGTGAGCCGGCACGTAGCAGAGGAGAAGATCTTTCTGTTGCTGAGATCTTAGGTGAGTTGAGTTAAAGGATACGTGTCGTCGACCCATGGCTCGGAGATCTTGGATTTGATGGGGAATGATCTGGTAGGATGCGCCTAGGATTGGGCACATGAGGAGACTTTAGCTCATAACCTTTAGGAGTCACGAACCATTCGAGGCGCATGCGAGACTTTAGTAGTGACTTTACTCCTGTCTTTTGGGATCAGAGAGAAGTCTGGGAGCGCATGGCTTTTGAGGCGCATGCAGAGCTTTAATGGTGACTTTCCTTCTGTCTTTAGGGATCAGTAAAAAGTCTGAGGCGCATGGCTTTTGAGGCGCATACAGATTTAGGCGCATGGCTGCGGAGGCGCATGCAAAAGTAATAATGATGCTGACGTTGGCGACGCTTCGTCTTCTGAAAAAGCTGTCAACTGTTCAGACTTCGGAAGGCGTACTGCCAACTTTATTAGTTCAGCATTTAATGTTCTTGACATTCGATGGACAGTTGAGCGGGCGCATCGATCGGCGTTCCACTAGGCGTATGGGGACGCATGGGGGCGCATCCCTTATGAGGCGCTTGGTGCTGAAGGGTGCGTCTGTGTGATGCGCTTGATGTTGAAGGGTGCGTCTGTGTGATGCGCTTGATGTTTGAAGGGCACGTCTGTGTGATGCACGGTCTGGCCGGCGCATCCGCTTCGTGACAAGTCTTTAATGGTGCGACTGTTACGTTCTTCGAGTGCTTTAAATAGCCGTTTTGACTTGGCTGAATTCGAAGCGTCCGGTTCATCCATTTAATGCAAATTCATTGCACAAAATTTGGAGAGCCATCCACTTGGCATATGGCTTTGATTTGCCCGGCCTATAAATAGTGTCATAGAGAGAGTTTGCTTCTCGTTCTCTCACGTTCTTCCGAAATGAACTTGTTTACTCGAGTGTATTCTATTGATAAGATGCTCTCGAGGGTGAAGACGCGACGTATTGTTTTCATTGAAGCACTTGAAGGTGACTGTTACATCCAAAAGTCGGAGTCGAGGGCTTCCGAGTCAGGCAAAAGGTGCCTGTTGCATCCAAAAATTGGGATACACGAGCCTCGTCTCCGTTATTCCGGAAGAGCCGCAGATCGGAATGGCGATGCTGCGGCTTTGGGGGCTCTTTTTTCCTTCAAAGTGGGTGTTGCCCACTCTGGTTGTGTTGAAAGCTTCTTCTTTAGCCGCGGTTTCGATTGCGGTCTTCCTTCGCCTTTGGAGGCTCTTTGGAAGCCTCCCCTGGCCACAGGTTGGCTGGCGGTGCTCCTCTCTTCCTCGGTTTAGGGAGCTCTTCCTCCAGCTAGAGGGTTGATTGCCACCCTCGTTCTGCTCAATAAATGCTTCATTAGTCGAAGCATTCAGACGGCGGTGAGCCTGGCTGGAAGAGTGGCACATAACTGGGCTGCTGAAGGGATGCACATAACTGAGGATGCACATAACTGAGCTGCTGAAAGGGTGCGCCCTGCTGAGGGCACATGGTGGGATGTGCCCTGCTGAGGGCGCATGATGGCTGCTGCGCCTGATCAAGAGCACATGATGATCGCCGCGCCTGGCTGTAGACTTAGGGTCTTTTCTTTTTGTAGAAGTTCTCCTTTGCACAACCTTTTCTAGACATGTAATAGACTTTTATATGTAACAAAAAGTCCTCTTTCAATGTCTATATTTGTTGTTTTGCTGTGTGGAGTATTTTGTCCGAGCTCTCTGGCGCATGTAGTGTCTGGCGCATAGGATTTCTGATCGTGAAATTCCATGCTTCTACAAGACCCCCTTCAAAGTTTTCAAAATTTTTGGACAAGTTTTGGAATACGTTGAAATAAGAAGCATGGCGGTTGGGGCACATGACTGTTCGGGCGCATAGATGCTCCGCGCATCAGTGACGAGGCGCATGCTCCGCTCAGTTAATACAAATGATAACGCCTCGATAACCAAAAAAGATTAATGATAATCTTTTTGGATTTATTTGCGATTATCTCCTCACAGAACCCGAGGCGACGGCTGAGGTTACACTTCATCGATTCACGCGTGCGACCGAGCCTATAAATAGGCGTGAGATAGAGAGAGAGAGAGTTCTTCCTCTCTTTGCTTTTGCCTTTTAGAGTTCTTCTTCACAAAAAACCCTAACTTTCTTCTCTCAAGCGATGGCTCCCAAGACTCCTCGCTGCGGTGGCAAGGGACATGACAAAGGAAAAGAGCCTGTAGAGGCTGTCGCGGCTGATGTTCCCCATCCGCCTGTCGACGTTCGACCGGCGGTGGTTGGCGAGTTTCATCATCCTTTACCGTATCTTCACATACGCCAACGCGCATGGACCTTGAGTCCTGATGATGTGCTGAGGTTTTTCCGCCGACGTGCATGGGTTTGAACTCTGAAGATGCGCCGAGGCTCTACTACTGACGCGCATGGGTTTTAAACCCTGAGGATGCGCCGAGGCTCCACTGCTGACGCGCATGGGTTTAGACCCTGATGATGCACCGAAGCGCGCATGGGTTTATACCCTGATGATGCACCGAAGCTCTACTGCTGACGCGCATGGGTTTATACCCTGAATGTGCCGAAGCTTCTTTTTTAGATGCACTTCGTGCTTTTGATGAGAATGGGGCTCGAATTCTTTTGTTGTTTCTAACATCCTTAAATCTTTGCCAGTATCGATGACTGTCCCACTTTTGAATGAAGTGCTTCTGGACGCTGCCCTCTGCCAGATGGGCGTAGACTACGATGAGGAGGTGATAAACCCTGCTCAAGCTGCTATTATGCTGGATCAGCATCCCGAAAGGATGACTCAAATCTGGGAACAACATCATGGGTTCCTCAAACGGATGATGGAATGTGGCGTCTTGAAATCTGTCACTTCTGATAAAGTGACCTTCTTGAAGCCTGAGTTCCTGTTTGGGGACCGCCTTACTTCCATTGAAGCAAAGGTATTGAAGGTCAAGGAAGACTGGTTCTTTACAGCAAGGGGAGTGCACATGACTGTTAAGCAACTCGAACGTCAATGGCCTTTGACGGCTTTCTGTCGTCTCGCTTCCAAGAGGAGGATGTCTTGGGATCTGACCCCATCTCAGGGGGGAGCGGTGGCAGGCATCATCAAGATCGACTCTACCTCAGATCAAAGGGATACTTTGATCGTCGTGCGGGCTGGGCCTTCTTTCACCTGGCGGACTCTACGCCCTGGGAGCATTTATAGTGACGTTCCCATCAATACATTTGCCTTTGGTGCCTCGACTTTTGCAAATCGCATGCTGTTGATGGAGCGATCATACCCGAAGAGAGAATTTTGGGTAGAGGGTTGGTGTCATTACGTTTCCAAATGGGACAAACTGATACTCTGGATCCTGTCGCGGTTTCAGACTGAGCTCCGAGAGATTGGGCTGATTGCCGTAGTCCGTGCTACTCAGGCCGGTGTTGACATTAATAGGCATATGTTCCTCGCGCTCCTGGAGATGTTTGATACCCATACCGGGACTTTTTTTACTCCGGTGGGGGAGCTAGGACTTGCACTACATGAGATGTACGAGGTATCAAAGCTCCCTTGGGGATCGGAGCCTTATGAGGAGTACTTCCCGACCAACGAGGAGTTCCAAGTCCTGGGGGACAAAGCTGAGAAGATGATGACTGTCTTCAAGGAAGTGGCAAGTCATCATTACTATATACAGAAGAGGGATAAGAGCGGCTCGCAACCTCATATGACCGCTTGGAGAGATTACGTCTTTAAGCAAGACAAGGAGGATCCCTCGCAGTTTTTCACTCCGCCAGCGCTCTCTCGTAGCGAGGTGCTCTCCGAAATGAGCAGGTTAGGTGAGAAAAATCCTCGGAAGAACGAGGATCGGCAGTCGGATGAACGCTCCTACAGCTGTTTCTGGCACCTTACTCATCGGATGTCGTCGAAAGCAGTATTAGCCGCGTATCTTATGGTTTGGCTTCGGAATTATGTCTTCTCGGGCGGGTCCGGCTCTGTAGAAAGGGTGACCCGAAACTTGATCCTGCCAGCTGTGAAGTTGGTCTTTGGCCGGCGCTTGGCTCTGCTTCCCGTAATGGTGTGTAACCTGCTGCGAGGTTTACGAGAATTTGCGGGAAATGTGGTTCATGACCTAGATAGGAATGACAACTTCCCTCGGGCCGAATTACCATTTCATTATTTGATGGGGTGGTTAATTTTACACCATCCCAACGTGATGAGTCCGAGTTCGAAAGAAGATTACAGGGCCGGGGATGCATTCCTCCGCCGTTTCCGTCAGAGGAACTGGTCGCATACTGGCGTTCCTGTTTGCAGGAAAGTTTTATCCCACCTTCAGGGGTGGAAGATCACCAAAGTTGGTCCAGTCTTCTTGAATTTTGAGGCCGGTGAAGATTTAATGGATTCGGGTGAAGATGCCACCACTCTACCTTCATGGGAATTCTGCTGGTTGCAAAGTATTCGACCGTCCCATCTGGTGTACCGGAACAGGAATCAGTGCTATCTGGAACCGTATTTACCGAGCCGCTTTGCACGGTAATTTGGTTACGCTCAGCTGATGTTGGATAATCCCAGTATTACCCTGGGGTATGCTGAAAGTTTGCTGGATGGTGCACGAGCTTGGCATTACTATAATGCCGGATGTACCGGAGCTCGTTTTACGCTGTCCGTCCAGAATCTGCGGCCGCCGATTCTTTTCTCGGCCGCCAAATTTTACTGTGTTATGGCTGCCGTGCCTCCCGAATACGATAGGGAAACCAGTCTTATTGCAGGCACCCAGTTAGCGGTGGCCGGAAACGTATCGGCGAGGGCTCGATCGTACCGTCCGCCAGAGGTGGGTCATCGAGGTGCCCCTGCCGTATCCCCAGGGGGTCATGCAGAACCCTCGGTTGACCAACCAAAAAGACGTACGGGTACAGATGTTGGCTCTTCTGCGTCAAAGAGGCAGAAGAAGGCATCGTCACCGACTGTGTCATCGGACTCGACACCTACGGAGGTAAAGGTGTACCATATAGTCCGATTCGGGTTCAACATTTTGTGTGACTTATGCTTTCTTTTTGTAGGAGCCGCTCAAACGGAGACCCCGTACTCCAAAATCTGGTGGCAGCAGGCCAAAGGAGGTGGCGGGCTCATCTGAAGAGCGCATTCTGCCGATTACCATTTCTCCCATGGAGGAGAATCCAGATGATGCCGTTGTCATGGAGATTCTGGCATCCCCATATTATGTTAGAAGGGAAGCTGAGGATGAAGCAGCTTCCGAGATGGTGAAGGCTGCCCCGGGGACCTTGGACATCGAGGGTCCAGTGGACACGACGCTTCCTGATGATGAAGTGGAGTGGGGTTCGTCATCTTCAGATGACGTTGCTCTAAAGTTACAAGAGTCTGTTACGGGGGCAGCAGATGTGGTTGGAACAGAGGAGAGGGTTGATTCCCCTCCTTGTCATGATGAGGGGAGGTCGGCTTCAACATTGCCGAGCCCTACCCCAGACTCAGCAGCGGAAGCTGAGGTGGCTACCGATCAGGAGGTAGCGACAGATCCTGTCCCTGTGGAGGGATTTGATGAGGAAAGTGAGACTCGTCTGGTGGTTCTGACTCCAGAGGCGGGTCAGGAGATAAATGTTGATCTCCCCGTTCTGCCAGAGAAGGAATGTCCCGTACTGGCTGCTGATAGCGCGTTGGGGGATGATGAGGTAGCCACTGACGTCGGTGGTTCTTCCGAGTTTGAGAAGGGTAAGGGTTTGATGGAACCCTCTGTTGCTCCTTCCACTTGGGGTACTATCTCGATGCCTATCTCGGCTTTTTTTGTTCCTTTGGCTCCTCGAGCTAGTAGTCAAGTCCCTGTTGATGAAGAGCCTGTTGGTGCCGAGGATCCAGCCTCGCGAATTGAGGCAGGTGGGCCTTCTTGCAGTCTGCCTTCTAAAGCAGCTCCTCCGACTCCTGCTATGACGCTGCAGGTGTTGGCGGATGCAGATGAATATTTGAAATTCATCATCGAGGCAGTGTATAAAATGCTGCAGAGGGGTGTATCGGTCGTGATGGACGCCAATGGGAGTTTTGCGATGGCAAGAACTCTGGCGATGCCTCATATCAACCTGATCCGTCTTCATCAGGGCCATGATCATATGGCCGACATTCTAGAAGCCTCAGTGGTTGAGTTAGACTAGCGGCTTTCCGAATTGCAGCACATCCAGCAAAACGACCTCTCCGTCCTGATAGATGTGGAGAAGGAGAAGCTGATCGCCGAGACTGAGTCTTCTTACCAGGCCATCGTGAGTGTCTGGAAACGCGAAGTGGCTGAGACTGAAGCTACAGTGGAGCGGTTGTCTCAGTCTATGCGGGAGACGGTAGAGGCACGAGCTGTGTTGGACACTAGTATCGCGAAGATTGATGCCCAGATCCGCCGTCTTGAGGACCAACGGGCCCGACTTCTATTAGACGCCGAACGTGTCCAGGCTGAACACGTAGCATTCAAGAAGGAGGAGGCAGCTTTCACCCACCAGGCTCTTGCTCTGGCTCAGCAGCGGCAACAGTTGGATGAGAAGCATGAGAATAACACTTCTCCTGAGGCCATTGAAGCGATGCGTCAAGAAGCTGAACGTCGAGTCTTGGCGACTGTGGAGACTCGGGCGGCAGACTTGAGGCGTCGGATTGAAGAGCTTTCAGCCAATCCTGGGGAGGGATTGTAGTCTCTTCTTTTTATGTATTTGCAACTCTTGCTGGGGATGGTGTAATCTTTTACTCTCCTTTTTTGGAAATAAAGAAATACACAATTTTCTGTGATGTGTTCATTTTTGCTGTCATGAACTTGATGATTTGTGTGGACCTATTATCTTTTACGCATCTTGGTTTTTAGGTACAGATAATAAGTTTGAGAGAACCAACATGTTTGCTCAGAGGTAATATAGACATGGCAAATATGGGATTCAAAAATGATAGAATTTTCCTACTCAGAGGTGTTATGGACATGGTAGGAGTGACTCTGGAGGATACGCGGAACTACTCAGAGGTAATTGTGGACGTGGAAGTTCTGCGATTAATGTACAGCAACGCAGGGGTTGTCTGTACGGGATGTTTACTCAGAGGTAATATGGACGTGGTAAACATGATGGGTAGCGTAGTCTTATGGAATGTAAGATTGTGCTTTGTAGGATGTAGGGGAACAACTCAGAGGTGATGTGGACATGGTTGTCCTTCTACTGGAGGATGCCACGGAACAGCTGGGTTCCGGAAGCGTATGATTTTGTGGAAGGGAATTGTACGCGAGCCCTGATAATTGGGTCTACAGATCCCCTTGTGGAAGTACATGTCTGAAGGATGTCAAGAGTAGTACTTCTTTAGGAACTTGCCGTTGATGGGCATCATGAACAAGTCCCCATTGGGTTTAGCGAGACGGTAAGCACCGTTTGAGTATACCATCTCTATGATGAAAGGTCCTTCCCACTTGGGCTCGAACTTTCCTGGTGTCTTGTGAGTCAACACCATCGGCCTCCTGACTGCCAGAACCAGGTCGTCTACTTGGAAAGTCCTCTGCTTGACCTTTTTGTTGAAAGCCTGTGATATACGGACTTGGTAGAGTTCGATGCGTTGTTGAGCTAGGAGACGCTTTTCGTCAAATGCCTCCAGTTCCCGCAGACGACGACATTGATTGTCCTCTTCTGTGAGTTGGTTTGTGATTACTACGCGGAGTGAGGGTATCTGGATCTCGAGAGGTAGTACCGCTTTGCTCCCGTAGACTAGGGAGAATGGTGTGTTGCCTGTCGGGGTCCGTACCGTTGTACGGTAGGCCCAAAGGCATTCGCCGAGCTTTTTGTCCCAGTCACGTTTGTTGGATGACACGACCTTTTTGAGTAGCCTGACGATAGTCTTGTTGAACGCCTCGGCCAATCCGTTTGCTGCCGGATTGTAGGCAGTTGATGCCACGTTTTGAATACGATTCTTGTTACAGAATATGTTGAAAGCATGGCTTATGAACTGAGGACCATTATCGTGGATGATCCTCTGGGGTACTCCGAAACGGTAGATGACATGGTACTTGATGAAGCTGATCACTCTGGAGCTTTTCACTTTCGCCAGTGGAACTGCTTCTTCCCATTTGCAGAAGTAGTCGGTGATGGCTAGGATGAAGCGATGTCCTCTCGATAAAGGAGGGGTGATCGATCCCACAATGTCCATACCCCAAGCTTTGAAGGGCCAGGAGGCGACTGTAGGATGTAGTGGTTCGAACGGTGTATGAATGAAGTCTGCGTGAAGCTGGCACGCGTGGCACTTCTTAACATAGTCGACAGCATCAGCGGCCATGGTTGGCCAGTAGTAGCCCATGCGTCGCAGTCGATCCTGCAACTTAGGGCCAGGTTGATGGGCTCCGCAGGTTCTGTCGTGAGCTTCTCGAAGGGCTTCGACTGCTTCTTCGTTGGACAAACATCGAAGGAGAAGTCCATCGTAGGAGCGTCGGTACAACATTTTAGTGGCTGTATCGTAGTAGAATCGAAGAGAGCATCTCCTGACTGAGACGGCTTCTTTCGGGTCCTCTGGAAGAATTTCGTAGACAATGAAGTCGATGAACGGGAATCTCCAGTCTCGGACATTAACACCGGCACTTGTTGACATAGCATGGGCCACTCGCGAGCACAGGTTATTTTTGGAACAGACCAAGTCGCGACCAACTACCGTGATGTAGTGTTGAGTCCCGAGGGGTGCTGCCAAGGAGGCTGCGAGGCCAGCCAGAGCATCAGCCTCCAGATTTTGTAGACGAGGTACGTGTTCGATAAAGAACCCAGTGAAAGTTGAAATGATGTTCAATACAACTTCATGGTAAGGGATCAGATCTTTATGGCGAACCTCGTATTGCCCTCTGATCTGGTTTACGACGAGTTTTGAGTCGCCGTAGGCTTCCAGATGATCCACCCCCAACTGTTGCGCCAGCTGGAGTCCTATAATGAGTGCGTTGTACTCAGCAACATTGTTGGAACACGACTTTGAAAGGGAGTAAGCACGCTGGATGACCAGCTGATCGGGAGAGACTAATACCACCCCCACTCCTGCGATGATTTGGCCTTTGGGGCCTGTTCTTGAAGCGCCATCAAAAAACATCCGCCAGACGGAGCATTCTTCGGTGACGTTTGATTCTTGGATCTCATCCGGGATGTCTTCGTAGAGTCTGGAGGACTCTGGGATGGGGTGCGCAGCTAAAAAGTCGGCCAGAGCTTGACCCTTAATAGCCTTTTGTGGAACGAACACCATGTTGTATGGCGTTAGCAAGATCGCCCATGTGGCAAGCCGCGAGTTTAATGATCCTGGCTTCGTCATGAGGACTCTGAGCGGATTGACTCGAGAAATGACATGAATTGTTTGCCCCGAGACATAATGGCGAGTCTTCTGGATGGCAAATACCAAAGCCAAACAATCCTTTTCAACGGGATTGTACCGGTGTTCGGCCCCGATCAGAGTTCGACTGAGGTAGTAGATTGCTTGCTCATAGCCTGTATCGCTGTTCTGAGCTAGCAGAGCGCCGAGGGAATGATTCATGGCGTGGACGTAGAGGAGAAATGGTTTGTCGGTGACGGGTGCCACCAGGACTGGCGGACTCGTCAGGTAAGCCTTGATGTCGTCGAAAGCCTTTTGGCATTCCTCGGTCCAGACATAAGAGACTCCCTTCTTCATGAGCTGAGTGAAGGATTGACATTTTCCGGAAAGGTTTGCTATGAACCTCCGGATATATGCTAGACGCCCCTGCAGGCCTCGAAGTTCTCGAAGGTTCTTCGGAGGGTCCATGTCGAGGATGGCTTTGGACTTCTCGGGATCGACATGAATGCCTTTCGCCGTGATAATGAAGCCTAAGAACTTTCCGCTAGAAACCCCTAGGAAGGATTTAGCGGGGTTCATCTTGAGTTGGTGCGCCCGCATGAGATCAAAGACTGACCTTGAGGTCTTGCAGGTGATCTCCTTTGAGACGGCTCTTGACTGTGATGTCATCAACATAGCATTCGACTGTCTTACGAAGATGCTGACGAAAATGGTGCTCATAGCTCGTTGGTATGTCGTACCAGCATTCTTCAAGCCGAAGGACATCACTGTGTAGCAAAAAATACCCTTTGGAGTCCTGAATGACGTGTGTTTTGCGTCATCGGAACATCTTGATCTGGTTGTAGCCCGAATACCCATCCATAAAAGACATGCGTTCGAAGCCACATGTGTTGTCGATCATCACGTCAGTGATCAAAGAAAGTAAATTTGTCCTTCGGGCAAGCAGAGTTGAGATCCCTGAAGTCGATACAAACTCGTATCTTCCATTCTTCTTGGGTGACAAGGACGACGTTGGCTACCCAATCTGTGTGTTGTTCTTTACGGATGAAGCTGCTGGTCAAGAGTTTGTCCACCTCCTGATCGATGGCGTTCATGATGTCTGGACGGAAGCGTCGCTGTTGTTGTTTGATAGGCTTGGCATCAGTAAGATGTTCAGCCTA
>JANAVB010033364.1:0-69235 GCA_029216955.1 Iris pallida | reverse complement strand
CGCACACGTTCTTACTGCTCGCGTAAACATCAGCCCAGTCACGCACACGTCATACGTTTTGCGTGTATTTCAGTCACGCTAACGTTCTCATGAGCGTGCGTGTATTTCAGTCACGCTCATGTCTGTGCGTGCCTGCGTGACTTTTGAGTTACGTCCACTCTGTGCGTGCGTGTATTTTTAGTCACGCTCGTATTGAGTGCGTGTATTTTCAGTCACGCTCGCGTTGTCTGCGTGTATTTGAGTCACGCTCGGTCTTTGTACGCGTGCGTGACTTTTCATGCTCATGTCCCTGAGCTTGCGTGCGTGACTTTTCACGATCACATTGTGCGTGACTTTTGGCGTGCGTGACTTTTCACCCTCACGCTGCCGTGCGTGCGGAATTATTTGTCACGCTCATACGCTCACGTTGCCAGCACGTATCACTTGTCACGCATCACTTGTCACACCCCACTGTTCACGCTCACGCTTACCAGAGTGTACTACTTTTACGCTCGCTCCTTCATGCCAGACTTGGCGTACTTTTCACGCATACGATTCTTGCGTGACTTTTGGACTTAGCTTAGACTTGTTCGCATGACTTCCTGACTTGGAGGTTTTATTTTTCTATATTTTATTCATTTAATGTTGGCATGATATTCCCTATATATCCTTACGCCTTTGCATGAGCCCGAAAATCTTAGCATGTTATATTTTAATACCTATGGTTGTGTATTAGTGCCAAGTGTCTGGATTGGTATATGGATATCCAGTGAGACTGGAACTTGACCTCGAGAGTTATAGACTCGACCCTATTTGATGATAATGACTTTCATGTCTTGTCACCATTAATGACGATGGTTACTTGACTAATTGATCATGCGTTCCTAGTTGGAACTAAGAGACTGGCTAGTCGTCTATTAAAAATGAATGAATGAGACACGTTCATGTTATGAGCTATTGCAATCGACTGGCTGATCCCGAATATTGACATACTGCACATGTAGGCTTCAATCTATTTATTTATTTATTTATTTATTTATTTATTTATTTTCATAAAAGAAGTATGTGTACTTTATGGTCAAGGCATGATTACCGTGGTTAGATTTGATTGTTATTACGCTATGTAAGACCTGCAACCTAACCGCACTGGTATCGTTGTAGAGTTGTGCATCGTACCCCGTACGAAAGTACTCATTTGAATGACCATGATCCACGGCATGGGATTTCACTCAACGTAGGGACTATTAAGTTAAATAAAATAATGATTGCATGGGAGTATGGATTCCGAGTTCTTACATGACAGCCCCCTTGGGACGAGTACCCGACGGGCCGGCTAGTTCCCACAGATACTGTAAATCTGTCACACGGCAGGAAACAGTATCTGCTTTTATTATTATGGTATATTGTATATTGACGGGCGTCTTGCTAGGACTCGTCTAATTCATGCATGGCGCACAGATTGACTGGATACTAGCCTTGCTCGCACATAGTAAGAACTGAGGAATCTTATTACATTATTCCAGGATAACTTGGGACTCACAATAGTAAGCCGTAGAATTTGATTGGCCGTTCAAGATGATTGTGTTTGTACTGTACTACTGTTACCTAACTGGGATGATCAGAATGTCAGGACATGACGGGCCAACTTCTGTCCTTTTTGGTTGGGAGGTTGGTTCGAAGTGTCGTGATGTGATGTGAATCCTAGTGGAAAGCAGAGATCTATTATCATTATATTCTGTTACTTACTTTTAGTCCTTCATATCATCCTTCCTTGTGGTACTTGCTATTAGAGGTCTAACCTCTCTGGTTTTGCATGGCCAGATTTAGAGCCGGTTCCCGAGGATCCAGCGTACTTCTACCTCCAGGATGGTCAACACTAGAGGAATGATTGCAGGAGGACTCGAGTGGGTTCCTTACTTCATCGCTCGTTTTGTTATTTACCTTTATACTTAGCCGCTTGGCACCGACATGTTAGTCGGATTGTCTTGCACTTACTTTTACATGATTGTAATTAAGTCAGACTGCAGCTGATAACAATTGTGTATACTTGCTATACCATCTGCTATGTTTTGTAAAGCCAGATCTCAAGAGCATTTTGACTGAGCGTTTGGGACGCCTTACTGCTTTATCTTACATGTTCTCTATTTCTGTTTCCTTGCTTGAATGATTGCGACAATAGATGTGTAATGACCATAGCAAGACTTTTATGTAGTATGCACTCCCTCGTCTGGTTAGACAGCATTGATCGTATTATACGGTATTCATCTACTCGTAATACGTAGCTGGCTGAGTCATTCCCCCGCTCTTCAGTATTCTGGTTCTGGAGCGTGATAAGGTTTTAGTGGTGGCCCATGCAGGTCTGATTTCAGACTTGTGGGGTGTTTTGATTTAGGATGTCTCAATCACACATATTTTCCCTTGCTTGACATTCCGGTATCCTTTGACTTCATCGATCCTTCATGTCCGGTTGTTTGATTGTTCTCTTGTCCCTTTTCTTAGGGGCACTTCGTCCGCATCGGTCAGAGCTGGGCAGCAACAACAAGGGCAACATGGGCAACATGACCAAGTTGGTCAGCAACAAGGGCCAGTCTCACCTCAGGAGACTATCCAGGAAAAGTGATAGTAGAACCAGCGGTTGGACCGCAGTATCCAGATATTCCAGACCCACCCATAGTTCCACCTACCCCTGTGGAAGTGGACACACCAGCCCTTCTGGAGATCATGAGAGGAATGATGGCTGCTCAGCACATCAGATGTTGGTCCACAGCATATGCACACTCAGCTACAAGGCAAATGTGTTGCTCAACCAAGGATTGCAGACGGCTTGGAAAGAGGGGCAAGGCCATTCAGGAGCATCAGCTAGGTTTTGCAAGTACAACCCCCGCCGTTTCGAGGGCACGGAGGATGCCATCTCAGCAGATCATGCTTAAGTATTGAGGCTATTCTGACCGCAGCTAAGGTGCCGGCAGAAGAACGTGTGGACCTAGTGAAGTTGTTACTTCAGGATCTCGCACGTGATTGGTGGGAATCAGAAGAAGTGGGCATCAGACGTCCTGTGGCTTGGGACGATTTTACTACAAGATTCAAGACCAAGTACTATGGAGTTGTGGCGCAGTTTGAGCTACAACAGAAATTTATCAACCTCAGGCAGGCCGGCAAGACTGTAGATGCTTATGCAGCGGATTCTGCAGATTGAGTAGATTCGCCCCAGAGATGGTAGCACAGAGCGCCAGAGGGCCACGAGGTTTCAGCAAGGGTTTCATCTTGAGCTCTTGCAATTGATCGAGGGGCACAATTACCAGACTTTTGATGAGATATTGACAGCGACTCGAAGGCATGAGCTCACCATTCAGAGGCTTGCGACTAGGACTGGGGGTCAGAAGAGATCCCACAGTCAGATTGAAGGAGGAGGGGGAGCAGCGCCCCGAACAACAACACCATCCACTGGCATTCGTATCCACGAGGTGGCGATACGAGGATCAGCATCACCCAGGCAGCAGCAACAGCAACAGAGGAAGAACCAGCAACCCCCGGCGGGATGCACTTATTATAGGAAGATGGGACACACTAGAGATATGTGTCGGACATTGAATGGACTGTGTCTGATATGTGGAAATCCAGATCATCGGGTTACCACATGTCCCATGAATTCAAGGTCAGGAGGACCAGGGCAGCAGTTTCCTACTCTGCCAGCACCAGGGGCAGGCCAGTATCGAGGACCAGCAGTGGCAGTGAGGCCATTGGCCCAGCGTCCGTTAATGCCACAAGCTCAGATGTTTCGGCAGCAGGGACCGCCGATGCAGCAACACCAGCATTGACCACCCCAGCATCATCAAGGAAGAGGCCAGCAGCAGCACCAGGCTAGGCCGCAGCATGGGAATCAGCAAGGAGGTCGAGGGCAAGCATTCACTCTGTCCTTGGAAGAGGCATTGGCATCGGGAGATGTTGTGGCAGGTAACATTCTCGTCGCCTCATATCCCGCAGTAGCATTGTTTGATTCGGGAGCATCCCATTCATTTATATCTGCACGATTTGCGACACGACTAGGAATGGAGTTCGAGGCATTGCCAGGGAGGTTGAATATACTTACTGGTAATGGGCTCGTAGGAGTCAATAGAGTTATTCTAGCGTGTAGCGTCGTAGTTTGCGGGCATTCCTTACCCACCCTGTTGATAGAATTTTCTGTCGGAATTTCGACGTTATCTTAGGCATGGACTGGCTGAAAGACAGTCATGCGATAATAGATTGTCGTAGAGGGAGTGTATCTTTTGATATTCCAGGCATGAAGAGGTTCACCTTAGTCAGATCAGAGGCAACTCAGCAGGAGCAGGGAATAGTAGCGGCAATGGAAGAAGTTCAGATTCCGAAGGTAGTTGAAGAATTTTTGGACGTATTTCCCGAAGAACTTCCAGGTCTACCACCAGTTAGAAATATTGAGTTCAGTATAGAATTGGCACCAGGAACTAAACCGATATCAGATCGGTTTACAGAATGGCGGATTCAGAGTAGGCCAAGGCATATCAGCATATAGAGGAACTGAAGGAGAAGAAGTTCATCCAAGCTAGCGTGTCACCATGGGCAGCACCAGTGGTACTTGTAGGAAAGAAGGATGGGTCATCCAGATTATGTATTGACTACAGGAAGCTTAACGCGGCAACAGTAAAGAACAAGTACCCATTACCCAGGATCGACGATTTATTTGATCAGTTGAGCAAAGCTAGTATTTTCTCCAAGATAGATCTTCATTCAGGATACCATCAGGTGAGGGTTCGGAAGGAAGATATTCCCAAGACAGCATTCAGGTCGAAGTATGGGCATTATGAATTCTTAGTAATGCCGTTTGGTTTGACCAATGCTCCAGCAATATTCATGGATTTGATGAATCGCATCTTCATGCCATACTTAGACCCGTTTGTCATTGTATTTCTTGACGACATTCTTGTATACTCTGCTAGTGAAAAGGAGCATGAAGACCATCTCAGGAAATGTTGCAGGTTCTGAGAGAGAACCAGTTGTATGCCAAGCTCAGTAAGTGTGAGTTTTGGTCGGATCACATTTCATTTTTGGGTCATATCATCTCAGGAGCTGGAGTAGCAGTAGATCCCAAGAAGGTAGAAGCAGTAGAGAGTTGGCCAGTACCCAAGACCGTAGCAGATGTACGGAGTTTCTTGGGATTAGCAGGATATTACAGAAGGTTTGTGTCAGACTTTGCAAGGCTTTCAGCACCCATGACCCGCTTGATCCGGAAGGATGTACCATTCGTTTGGTCGGCAGAATGTCAGGCATCATTTGAGACTTTGAAGCAGAAGTTGATATCAGCACCTATTCTTACATTGCCAGTTGGACCCGGAGGTTTTACAGTATATTGTGATGCGTCAGGTAAAGGACTTGGATGTGTCCTTATGCAACATGGGAAGGTGATAGCGTATGCATCTAGGCAGCTTCGGGACCACGAGAAGAATTACCCAACTCATGATTTGGAGTTAGCACAGTAGTGTTTGCTCTGAAGCTATGGAGGCATTACCTATATGGTGACCGGGTGGAGATGTACACAGATCATAAAAGTCTGAAGTACATCTTTACTCAGAAGGAGCTGAACATGAGGCAGAGATGGCTGGAATTGATTAAGGATTATAACGTGGAGCTTCAGTATCACCCAGGCAAGGCTAATGTAGTAGCACGCTCTTAGCAGGAGGGCGCGCATTTATGTTGACAACACAGAAGCACATCTTAGAAGACCTTCAGAAGATGGGCATCGAAGTTATACTTCCTAGTGATGTAGGAGTTCTAACAAGTCTGCAAGTCCAATCTGACTTAGTAGACAGGATCAAGACAGCTCAGGCACAAGACCCAAGGATTCAGAAGCTTAGGGCAGAATGTGAGTCAGGACTCAGGAAGGAGATGAGGATTCATGAAGATGGTACACTTAGGTTTGGATCACGTCTATGTGTGCCTAGTGGAGATATCAGACATGAGGTTATGGCAGAAGCTCACAGTTCTCAGTATTCTATTCACCCTGGAGGGACCAAGATGTACCAAGATATCAAGCAGCATTTCTGGTGAAACGGGATGAAGAGGGAGATAGCTAGATTTGTTTCCCATTGCTTGGTATGTCAGCAAGTGAAGGCAGAACAGCAGAGGCCAGCTGGGTTATTACAACCTCTTCCTATTCCGGAATGGAAATGGGAGCATATTACAATGAACTTTGTGACCGGTTTATCGAGATCACCAAGTGGTAAGGACGCTATTTGGGTAATAGTGGACCGACTTACGAAGGTAGCACACTTTCTTCTTTTCAGAGTAGGACAATCTACAGAAAAGTTGGCAGAGTTGTATATGCAACAGATAGTCAGGCAGCATGGAGTCCCTGTCAGTATTGTGTCAGATCGAGATACCCGCTTTACATCACATTTCTGGAAGAGCTTACATCATAGTCTGGGTACCAAGTTAAGGTTTAGCACGGCCTACCATCCGCAGACGGATGGGCAATCAGAAAGAACGATTCAGACTTTAGAAGACATGTTGCGAGCTTGTACTCTAGATTTTGGAGGATCTTGGGAGAGTCACCTGCACTTGGTCGAGTTCTCATACAATAATAGTTATCAAGCCAGTATCCAGATGACGCCATTTGAAGCATTATATGGTAAGAAGTGCAGGTCACCGCTTGCATGGGATGATATCGGGGAGAGGAAGATGTTAGGCCCAGAAATGATTGTTCAGACGGTTGAAGTAGTTAAGGAATTAGAGAGCGACTTCGAGTTGCGCAGGATCGGCATCGTCATTGGGCGGACCAGCATCATAGGCCGTTAGAATTCTCTGTTGGGGACCACGTATTCTTACGGATCTCACCTACTCGTGGGGTCATTAGATTTGGCGTTCGCGAGAAATTGAGTCCGCGGTACGTGGGCCCATTTGTTATCCTTGATCGGATAGGCGATGTTGCTTATCGTTTATCACTCCCACCTTCGTTACGAGAGATGCATGACGTGTTTCATGTATCTCAATTACGTAGGTATGTACCGGACCCAAGCCATGTCCTCGATCACTCTGAACTGGTTGTTGGTACCAACCTGTCTTACGAGGAACAGCCTGTGTTCATTTTGGACCGAAGAGGGAAGATACTCAAGAACCGAACAATTAGTCTTGTCCGTGTTGCTTGGGGTCATCACTCCTTGGGAGAGTCAACGTGGGAACGTGAGGATGATATCCGATCACGGTATCCACACCTGTTTGGCTCACAAGGTATATCTCTTTCTGTATACCTTGATTGTCTTGATTCCTCATGCTTATCGCCTTATGGGTAGAGCTACTTGATATCGTAGATTGATGGATTTACATATATAGTACTTGCTTTTGATATGGTAACAACAATTGCTTGTTCACTAGAATTGCTTGATCACTAGAATTGCTTGTATTAGTTTAGCCCCGATGTTTCTATCCTGCTTGGATTTGAAATTCCGAGGACGGAATTTTTCTAAGGTGGGTAGAGATGTCACTCCCCGTTCCCGGAATGCATATTTTTATATATGTACAACTCATGAGTATTTATTTAGTATTTATCATGTAGTATTCTGTATTTAAATTCCTTTGAAATTTTCATGTTAATTAATTATCTGCTCTTTAAATTCCATGTTAATTTATTTCCTGCAATTTTATTTCTGCATTTTCTTCCTGCTTTTATTTTCTGCTTTTAGTCTTGCTTATTTGGTTCGGCCTTATTGGGTTCGGATTGGTGGTGGACAACCCGGCCCACTAGCTCCCACCTACCACCCCCTTCCTATTTAAAGCTTCCATCTCTTTCTCTCTCCTCATTACTTCATTCTCACCATTACTTCTTCTTCTTTCTCTCATTACTTCTCCACCTAACTAGCAGCAGCAGTAGGCAAGTACAAACTTGCTTCTCAATCACCCATTTTTTTTGGTTCATTTGCCTTCTTCTCGTGATTCCAAGAGAGATTAGTTCTTAGCATTTTTGATTTCTACGGCTGGTTTTCTCTATATCTAAGTTATAGTATTTCGGCTGTTCATGGGTTCTTGATCCACCAACTTAGCGTGTATTTCTGGCACTGGAACAAGGCTCCATGGGACTTGGAGTTTGGGAGATGTTTCACGCACACGTTCTTACGTGCTCGCGTAAACATCAGCCCAGTCACGCACACGTCTATACATGTTTGCGTGTATTTCAGTCACGCTAACGTTCTCATGAGTGTGCGTGTATTTCAGTCACGCTCCTGTCTGTGCGTGCCTGTGTGACTTTTGAGTTACGTCCACTCTGTGCGTGCGTGTATTTTTTAGTCACGCTCGCATTTGAGTGCGTGTATTTTCAGTCACGCTCGCGTTGTCTGCGTGTATTTGAGTCACGCTCCTGTCTTTGTACTGCGTGCGTGACTTTTCACGCTCATGTCCCTGAGCTTGCGTGCGTGACTTTTCACGATCACATTGTGCGTGACTTTTGGCGTGCGTGACTTTTCACCCTCACGCTGCGCGTGCGTGCGTGAATTATTTGTCACGCTCATACGCTCACGTTGCCAGCACGTATCACTTGTCACGCATCACTTGTCACACCCTACTGTTCACGCTCATGCTTACCAGAGTGTACTACTTTTTACGCTCGCTCCTTCATGCCAGACTTGGCGTACTTTTCATGCATACGATTCTTGCGTGACTTTTGGACTTAGCTTAGACTTGTTCGCATGACTTCCTGACTTGGGGGTTTTATTTGTTCTATATTTTATTCATTTAATGTTGGCATGATAATTCCCTATTATATCCTTACGCCTTTTTGTATGAGCCCGAAAATCTTAGCATGTTAATATTTTAATACCTATGGTTGTGTATTAGTGCCAAGTGTCTGGATTGGTATATGGATATCCAGTGAGACTGGAACTTGACCTCGAGAGTTATAGACTCGATCCTATTTGATGATAAATGACTTTCATGCCTTGTCACCATTAATGACGATGGTTACTTGACTAATTAATCATGCATTCCTAGTTGGAACTAAGAGACTGGCTAGTCGTCTTATTAAAATGAATGAATGAGACACGTTCATGTTATGAACTATTGCAATCGACTGGCTGATCCCGAAATATTGACATACATGCACATGCAGGCTTCAATCTATTTATTTATTTATTTATTTATTTATTTATTTATTTATTTATTTATTTATTTATTTATTTTCTATAAAAGAAGCATGTATACTTTATGGTCAAGACATAATTACCGTGGTTAGATTTGATTGTTGCATTACGCTATGTAAGACCTGCAACCTCACCGTACCGGTATCTTTGTAGAGTTGTGCATATCGTACCCCGTACGAAAGTACTCATTTGAATGACCATGATCCACGGCATGGGATTTCACTCAACGTAGGGACTATTAAGTTAAATAAAATAATAATTGCATGGAGAGTATGGATTCCCGAGTTCTTACATGGCAGCCTCCTTGGGACGAGTAGTACCCGACGGGCCGGCTAGTTCCCACAGATACTGTAAATCTGCCACACGAGCAGGGAACAGTATCTGCTTTTATTATTATGGTATATTGTATATTGACGGGCGTCCTGCTAGGACTCGTCTAATTCATGCATGGCGCACATGATTGACTGGATAGACTAGCCTTGCTCGCACATAGTAAGAACCGAGGAATCTTTATTGCATTATTCTATGATAACTTGGGACTCACAATAGTAAGCCATAGAATTTGATTGGCCGTTCAAGATGATTTGTTTGTGTACTGTACTACTCTGTTACCTAACTGGGATGATCAGAATGTCAGGACATGACGGGCCAACTTCTGTCCTTGTTTGGTTGGGAGGTTGGTTCGAAGTGTCGTGATGTGATATGAATCCTAGTGGAAAGCAGAGATCTATTATCATTATATTCTGTTACTTACTGGTTTAGTCCTTCATATCGTCCTTCCTTGTGGTACTTGCTATTAGAGGTCTAACCTCTCTGGTTTTGCATGGCCAGATTTAGAGCCGGTTCCCGAGGATCCAGCGTACTTCTACCTCCAGGATGGTCAACACTAGAGGAATGATTGCAGGAGGACTCGAGTGGGTTCCTTACTTCACCGCTCGTTTGTTATTTACCTTTATACTTAGCCGTTTGGCACCGACATGTTAGTCGGATTGTCTTGTACTTACTTTTACATGATTGTAATTAAGTCAGACTGCAGCTGATAACAATTGTGTATACTTGCTATACCATCTGGCTATGTTTTATAAAGCCAGATCTCAAGAGCATTTTGACTGAGCGTTTGGGACGCCTTACTGCTTTATCTTACATGTTCTCTATTTCTGTTTCCTTGCTTGAATGATTGAGACAATAGATGTGTAATGACCATAGCAAGACTTTTATGTAGTATGCACCCCCTCGTCTGGTTAGACAGCATTGATCATATTATACAGTATTCATCTACCCATAATACGTAGCTGGCTGAGTCATTTCCCCGCTCTCCAGTATTCTGGTTCTGGGGCGTGACATCGTTATATCTCTCTCTAAAGTCGTTGGTTGTGAAACCAACAACATCATCTAATAGTGGTGGTTGTTAGTTTGTTGGTCATGCGGCCAGCAGCTTTGTCGACGACTGCGGGAGCATGAGGGAGGAGAAGAGGAGGGTTTGTCGGAGGGAGAGGTGATTGACTACGGTGACTTGATTAGGGGAAGAAAAAGGAGGTAGGGTTATGTTTGTTTTTTTGTAGTCCTTCACCATTCCGCAATTATTATTATTATTTTTGTTTGAGATATTTTTTTTGTCAAAAAAAAACATCAAAGAAAACTTGTCGGGAGATCTCACAGTTAATATAGGATTTTTCTAAGGACACGTCCCATTTTACTTGGGGCTATCACTTACTAGGGAACATCCCAAAAATTACTTGGGGGCAGCCCAATATTAGAATTTTTCTCTCTCCTCTCTCCTCCTCCTCCTCCTTCCTCCTCCTCCTCCTCCTTCCTCCAGCGGATGTGGGTGCGGTGTGGGTACTCCAGCCGCGCGAGGAGGAGCACGCAGACGTTGGACGAGTAGAGGACGGAGGAAAGGACGAGGAGTGGGCGGCGACCGTATAGGTCGGAGGCGGCGCCGGAGAGGAGGGTGACGAGGGTGGCGCCGACGAGGGTGACGAGGGTTCGCCCGGAGAGGAAGTAGAGGACGGAAGAGAGGAGGAGGAGCGGGCGGCGGCCGTATAGGTCGGAGGCGGCGCCGGAGAGGATGGTGACGAGGGTGGCGCCGACGAGGGACGCGGCGACGACGAGGGCCTCGACGGCGGGACGGCTCTCCAACTTGAGCTGCTACTGCTGCTGCTTCTTCTTCTTCTTCTTCTCCGAGGACTGCCAACTTGTTGGCAGTCCTAACATAGGATTGCCAACATGTTGGCAGTCCTACTTGCTGGAAAAATTTGGACTAGTCCTAAGTAAAAAAATGGATGGCAAACTTGTAATTTTTTTAAACATTTTTGGACTAGCCCCAAGTAAAAAGTGTGGTGCTCTTAGAAAAATCCTTAATATATTATGTCAAAAAGAACATCTCGTAGTTAATTTATTTTTTTCTATCAAACATCTCGAAGGCCTACAAACTTATTATTCTAATGAGTTTTTTTTTGTTAAATAAATAGGTCCACGAGCCGGCATGGATCCAGTCCGGTCTGCGACCGGATCGGCACCGATATCAACATCAAAGAGAACTTTTCGGGACGATGAGTGGTTGCAATGTTGCATAGATCTTTGAATATTTTAATTGCAGAAGGTATTTTGTATCGAATACTTGCAGCTTCTACTCAGGAAATGACCCGAAATGGTGGTAGATTAGTTACTGAAATGAACCTAAATACTAGTCCAACTTTGAATTCAATTTTAAAATACAAGAACCGTATATATAAATATTATATATTTTAGACTTAATTGCAATTTGATACCCTCAAATACTTCTGCTTTTCAACTTGATACCCTAAATTTTTTTTACTCGATAACTTGATACCATCAACTATTTAAAGTTTTCAATTTGATACCAAAAATTTAAAAATGACAAAATTATCTATCCCTTTAACTTTCCAACTGAATCCAACCCCTCTTCTCCTCCCCCTTGTCGGCTCACCACTCCCCACCCCCACCCGCCCCCTCCAGCCACCCTCGACCACCCCCTCCCACTGCCCCACCGCCGTCCCCGCTCTTCTCCCCAACCCCGGCTGCACCACCGCCTCCTTCCTCTCTACGGACGCACGCGGTGATTGGAGGGGGACGGGTGGCCGGAGGGGGGCGGGGGGAGGGGTGGGGGGGGGAGGGTCGGGAGGGGGCGTGCGGGCGGGTGGCCGGGGAGGGGGGGCGCCGGGAGGGGGGCGACGGGAGGGGTGTAGTTTAAGTTTATATCAGAGGTATTTTTGTCCAAATTTTTTTCCATCGTATTGAGTTGTTACGAAAAAAGTTTAGGATATCAAGTTGAAAAATAGGAATAGTTGAAAGTATTAAGTTGCAATTAAGCCAATACTTTAATATAATTTAACCACTAATTTGTGTCCTGCTCATTAAACAATAAAATTAGTCTAACCTAACAAATCGAATTTCTTATCGTTTCGGTTTTGATTATGACTAATTTTTGTTCCGTTTCAGTTTTGGATATTTAGAAGTTGGATTTATTCGGTTTTGACGATTCAGTTGAAATAGGAATGCTACATGAGAATTGATTAATAGACATTCAATCCAACAAAATGTAAGAATCATCCCACAGAGAGCAAAAAATTGTGCATTTTGGAACACAACATGTCCCACTCCGAACCGCACATCCCCTCATTGACTCATCTACGTGGTTGCCCCATTCTTGATCAGATTGCCATAGTTCTTCCTCCTCAAGCTGATCGCACAATCTGGATTCATTTTGAAGTACAACAAAGTCAATCATGTGTCTTTTTTTTTCTTCTAAGGATAAGAGTCTCCGCATATTTTCATAAATTCGAATCAGATCAAGTTTATGATGTGACTTCGTACTCACTTGATTATGTATCTATACATTTATCACTTAGTTATAATCATTTAACATACATTCAGGAGCATTTGTTAAACTCTTTTTGTCTTTAGGACTGCCAATTTTTTTAAATTCGGACTACAATTAGGACTGTCAAAATTTTGACAATCCTAATGTAGGACAATTATGTCTTGGGACTAACAAATTTTTGATAGTTATGACTATAGTAAGGACGTGTCGTCTCCAACGTGATTGTCTATATTTATGAAGATTTCAAACTCCTATAACAGCATTCAAAAACACCAATAATTGGGTTCGGAAGAAATAAATCCCAATATACATGATTTGAAATTTAAAAATCCAAGAAGAAAAATTTCTAACAATTGGTCTGTTCAATTTTATTTGGAAAAACTTATAAAACATACTTTCAAATTATGAATATTTACCTTGCTTTTGAAGAAGTTTTGGATTGTTTCATCTCCGATTAGGGTTGCAAGAGGAAAATGGAATAAGAAAAAGAGAGTTGTGTTTGTACTTTGTGTTGTCACTAAGAAGTAGTGTGTTATCAGATAACAATTGTACAACTTAAGCGTTTTGTCCCTTAACATATCATAGCCCCTAACATTTTATGTATGCCTTTTGTACTGGCACAACCTAGATTGTTAAGGGACAACACAAGATAATTGTCATTCAGGGGCTATCATAAAATTTAATTGGGTGTCACGACCCGATCCCAAATTGTTGGGTCGAAATCGGATCATGCCCAGCCTGCACTGTTGTGAGACGGCGGCAGTAAGTTGTTTCTATTAGCAGGTAATCTCAACAACATCCATACATTTGTCACAACACGAAATTACGAATATTTTAAACTTTTAATATTCAACAAAGAGAAGTACAACTGGAAATGAAAGTACTGAAATAAAATACTGAATTCAAAATCTACAAACTCCAACACAATAAAACTAGATAACTGGAAAACAACTAGCTAAACGGTCGGCTCATCGGCCTCAGGTTCTGCATCCTCCAAGGGGGACTTTGGCAACACCACGTGATATAATACCGGGTCATAGTAGCTATTGTACAATAGCTCAGCATCATCAACATCACCTATTGGGGGAGGATCCAGTCAGGAAAGAACAAGTACGAGTACATATCCGACATTCTAAATAATAATGGAAATATGCAATTTTAAACAGTTGAAATACTTTGAACAATATTTTCTAACAATTTTCAGCAATTCAATATTTGAAACAATGTGATTTGAATAGGTAACGTCTATTACCGGCTAGGGTTGTACAATAGCATCTTAGCGACGCGATACAGCTTATCCCCGTATGTAAGAGGGGTAAGCTCGTACAATAACAATATGCAATATGAGGGGTATTGGTCATAGACGCTATACTACTCCCCCAATATCCCCACAATCAATATCAATCAATATTTGAACCCTAGGAGAGGGTTCCGTGTAGCAATGTGGTTTAAGCATGCAATGTAACAATTACTAATTAAAATGCAAGATAACATAACCGTACTTGCCTTTGTTTAATGACTGGAATAAGATGTCGGTACCGGGGAGGAAGTCAAATATGTCCTCGAAATCCTACAGTTGAGAATCCTGACTTAGAATCATAAATGAACCATATCTAGGTGTGCTAGTTGCAATTTCTAAAAACAGACCCTAGTCAGGTTTTAAGTTATTAATTAATCTACCGGAACGTCTAACGTCGCGAGCTACATTTGTTGTCACTTAATTGGATAAGCCTGTTGCTGATTTATTTGGGGAAGATAGCAGTTACAATTTAATTGGCAAAACTTTGTATTTTAATAATATATATAAAACTAAATACCTTTAAATGATAAAAACATGGACTTGTTAACTTACTAGTAATTTATTCACTTTTAATTAAATGAGAGAAATCCTTATTAATTTTATACAAAATAATTAATACCCAATTATAATTATGCGCCTAGCTACGCCAACAACAAACCCAGAAAAGAAAGTAGAAAATCTATACTACACAATTACAGGGCCACAGAAAATAAAAAAAAACTGGACTTATGCTCTTACAACAAATTAAATAAATTAAATTAAATAGCTGAGACGAGCTCTGAGTGTCGTGAAGCGGTCCAAACAGAAGGCCGAGGCCCTGCACCCAAAATACTAAAGGCCAGTAACCAGTTCTAAAAATAAAACACAATTAAATATAATTTATAGAAAATGGGGCATCTCAGACTTGGTCATGCAATCTCACGTTGCTGGCTTACGCCTCAACATACAGAAAATCCTGTAGCGTTTGCGTTTCACCGAGGCTCATCCGACCGATACGGTCGTCGCCTAACAGGGGATACAAAACTCACAAAATCTGCATTTAAAGCTAACAAAACCGATTTTGTAAATCATTTGCAAAGACCGGATTTAAAAATAGGTTTTAATTTAATAAACTTAATTAATTAATATTATTTTGAAATTCTTTACTGAAAATTAGGATAGCACCTCCTCTGTAACTAGGACAATCTAGCCATGAGGCGGTACAAAACCCACAACACAAAAGTCTATCCCAAACCAGGGAACACCTGTAGTGCCCCGTCTCGCTCAGTCAACCGGAGAAATCGAAACGCCGATGGCGTTCGGACTTAGCCTTGCAACGGCTACTCGAAGACATCATTCGGTCAAGGCGACCGCTCGCTCAGGTGGGGTAGTTTCGGTGAACTTGCCTCATCTTTGCCTTCACATAATAATACGCATGTTTTTAACTTGCACAAGTAGGCTTAATAATAAAAGAGATGAATCCACATAGCTAAAGGGAATAATCTCGATGGGTCAAAATGAGTTAGAACATGGAAAAAGGTCCAACGGTCGGCTTAGAGTTGGTGCACGACGTGCTTTGAAAATGACACTCGGTCCTTCGTCCCGTGGCTTGGGAGATGGAATGTTGGTCTTCGGTGTAAAAGCTAAGAGTTAGCCAAAGTCATAGGCGTCGTCCACATGAACGCTTGATAAAGCGTGCACGGTCCCATCGCGCAAGGCTTGGCATAGCCTTTGCTCGTCCCTCGGGTTAAGTCGTAGGCTTGAGTAAGTTAGGCAAAGTTATGCCGGTCGACCTAAGTCATTCCAAGTGCTGTCCTGCTCATTCTGCGGTTGTCAAGTTAAATAGTCCTACGATCCCAAGGCCCGTCATAGGAGGTAGGGCTTGGGCGACAGCGTCGCATAGAGCACGATTGGGTTAAGGCACGATGCACGGACATAGTGTTTAAGGCAATGATCACAATTGATTCAAAGTGAGTTTGGAGAAAGGACTATCAAATAGGCATTAATGAGTTGAACCAAATGATAGGGTAACAAGGAAGGAAATGCTCGCGACCGTGGGTCATCGAGGGGTCTCAAGGAAAGGAATGCTCGCGACCGTGGGTCGTCGAGGGGTCTCAAAAAAAGGAATGCTCGCGACCGTGGGTCGTCGAGGGGTCTCAAGGATAGAAGTCTTGGTTTTGGTAGAGGAATGACTGTGTGAGACGTCAGTTTGTGTCGAGTCTTGCATGGTCATTTGACAACTTGTCGACAAGGGCGATGAACCCTCGAGCGGTAACCCTAGGCCATGGGGCCGACTCGGCCTAGGAGGGAACAGGGTATAGTCATGCGTAAGGTTTTGGCACAGGTTAAGCGGGGACTTGCGACGGGGCTAGCTACTTGCGTCGAAAGGATCCCGATTAACAAAACTATACGTCAAGGTATGGCTTGTGATGCCAGTGGCCAAGTTCATATAGATGTCGGCAAATAGCAGCTATCCGCATGTATGCCTTTGGATTGAGTTGAGTTGAAGGTGTGTACAGTTAGAACACAAGGTTTGGGCCTAAAATTGGGTTTCAACATAGGCGTCGTACTTCGGCACGAGATGTGGCGTCAAGTCTTGAGTTGTCAGCATATAAGTTGCTTAAGTTGGTTGAGTTGTTTGAGTTTAAGTCGGAAAACCGCCGCAAGGCAAAGTTGGTTGAGTGATACTAACATTCACAAGTCTTGATTGGGTCAGTTGGTGGTCAAAGTAGCAAGGGCCGCTAGGCGGCGATATGGTTAAGTCTCACTGAGTTACGAGGCACGGCCTCATCAAGGGTTTGTAGCACGATCAAACAGAAAATGGAGCTTCATCGCGTAGTTGCGTCTCTGATTTTAAAGCCGTAAGGCAAACACGACTCGATAGATTAACGTTGTTGGCCCGAGAAGGGTCTTGAGGCAAGGTATGAGTTAACATTATCGTTGCGAGCACGAGATGGTCTAAAGACACAAAATAGGCAAGGCGTCGCTCATAAAACTGATCCTAAGGCAAGACTAGAAAGACAATTGATAAGAATGGACTGTGTTGCACAAAGTAAAGTAAACGTGTTAGTCTTGTATGGGTGGGCGAGGAGCTCACTCCGCCAGTACAGTTGAGTACTGACACCCACATAGTTTATATGTGCAGGCACAGGTAGAAGCTCGTGGCGTGGAGCACGCTTGGATGTGTCGAGGCACAGAGTTCCTTGGCGACTCGAAGCATGAAGTCGCATGGAGTAAAGACTTATACAGAACATAATGTATGGACATCGCCTTCCGAAGCTTCCGCTGGATCAAGACTTGAAATTGAGAGATGAGAGAGAGCTGAGTGAACTTGTAAAATGTGAGAAGAGTGAGCTTGAGTGATTGTAATATTGGCCTTGTGCCCCCAATGTAACCGTTGTTTCAATATCAATAAAGAGCTTCTTTGAATAACTTGTGTTTGGTTCTACTTTCCGCTGTTATCATTCAATGTCTCTGCTTGGGACTTCTGTGCGACGACCCCGTCGCAGCCGCTGAAATCGGCTGTTATGGAACCCGCCTTGCACGAGCGCAATCCAGGCTCGTACGGCATCACGCCTTAGCGAGGACGATCGCTCCTACGGGAGCAGGGCGTGACATAATAGTATCAGAGCACGGCTTTACGTCCTTGGACCGTCGATTGAATTCTTTAACTCTGTTATTTCTGCGAACTCTGAATGTTGCTTCCGCATATTGATATCGTTGGTGCGCTCTCTCTCAAGTGTCCCACGGGATGTCCATACAATAAGTCTATCTATTTTGCAAAACGTAGAAGAACAGTTTTTGACAAGAAACAAAAGATGGTTTGCATAAGCACGGTTGACTAAGTCGGGCTGGGCATATACACCAAAGTTGTGTCGACCTTAGAAAAGTCGAGTACGGAATTCGAATTGTGTCGAACAAGAATGAGTTTAACTTGATTGAGTAAGCGGGATGACTATCGATAGGGGTGCTATCGAGCGACGATGTCATCGGTGCGATATAGATGAGCGTGCTTGGAAATTGAGGAATGGTTCGAACAGAAAATTTGAAGAAGTGGATTTTGATTCGAATGATAAGTTGAGGATTTGTTGAATGACTTCATCCCTGAGTGGTGTATGCGATAGCCTCAGGGATGTCGATCGATTGATAAGGGAATGATACGAATTAAGGAAATACGTTGGTCGATGACTTAAGATAAACGGATGAACGATACGTGAATTTGGTTTGAGGAAATTGATGTCGTGAATGATTCGAGGGATAATGATCGAACTTGAATTTGAATGTCGAAGAGATTATCCAGTTGGACGATAGCATCATTCGCACGACTCGAAATTTGTTGCAAAGGAAGATCGTCAAGTTACGCATATCGTCGATGGTATTGAGGCGTATCAAAGATCGATATACGATAACTCGGAGGTACTCTGACTCGGCAAAAAATGATCGTGCAAGTGTTATTGTTCGGTTGGATGCTATGCTTAGGATTTTGATCGAGATGAATGTTGGATGAAAATGATTGTGTTTTGATGGTTACGCGGATAACCACAACGTCGACGATCTTGTCTTGCACGAGCGCAACTCTAGCCTCGCACATGCATTGCGTCGGATTTGGAGCGATCGTTCCACGTGAGCGTTGACATGGTGATTCATGTCGCGGGAATGATCGAACTTGAAAAATCAGGACGCGGTAACGTTGCTTGTCTCGACTTGTTGGCTTGACGCGAAGGTGAATTCGAGGATTAGTAGGACTCGCGATTGATGATTGAATAAACTTTAGGATGGAGTAAGTCCAATCCGTGCATCGAGAACGAATTAGTCTAGACACAAAACAAGAGTTACGTCCCGATGAGAATGATTATCTCGCGGGAGCGTGCGTGGTGATTCGTGCCCACCGTGGATAATCTGACTCACGTGAGATCGGGGCACAACATATTGTTAAGTCAGATGACCTCGTGATCGAATACGTGAATTGGGATGAATGACTTAGGAAATATGAAATGTGAATTATGGTTTAGAGATGAATCGTGTCTTAGCGTGCTTAACTTGGAAGGATTGATAGGCGAATTATGTCGAACGTGTTCGAAGAGATAGTCTATGCAAGATGGTTTGTTGAACGAGTGATATTGATACGTCGTAAAATTTGGTTGAACGTAAGTTGAAGTAGGATGGCTTTGCTGAATGACTCAGACCCCGTACGACGAATGTTGGGATGTGCATAGGGAATCGATGCTCGATGTTTAGAAATCGGAGTGATACGAGCTTGGGTAGAAAACCCGTACTATCAACTTGGTTTGACCTTAGGATGGGGTCAGTGTTGATATTGTTGTTTGGGAACTATGATTCCAATGCTGACGAATAACCTTAGCCAAAAGACATAGCCTAGCGGTTAGGCAGACGTCCGAGTGCGAAGTGATAGGAGTTACGGAGGCACCACTCACGAGTCTTGGTTGACATGCACTATATCATGGGAGCCCGAATATGTGCACGATCCGACTCGAGTGGTGATGGTGGATTCTCTATCACGAGGCTTGGTTGAAATGCATAAATTTTGGGGACGCCTAAGATATATGCACGATCCATACTAAGTGATACGTTGAATCAAGTGAGACTTGAGGAACGGGAAAGTGTCGAGGATTTTGAGATCGTGAATTTTGAAGAAAGGATTGAGGATAGTACGAGCGTGGCTCGGATTGAGGAAACGCATAGGCGTAGTGTGTGCGAGAGTTCTTGAATGTCGAGTAAAGTAAAAAGTAAATAAGTAAGTACTCAGTTAGTTTCGAGGACGAAACTTTTTCTGAGTGGTGTATGATGTAGTGCCCCGTCCCGCTCAGTCAATCGGAGAAATCGAAACGCCGACGGCGTTCGGACTTAGCCTTGCAACGGCTACTCGAAGGCATCATTCGGTCAAGGCGACCGCTCGCTCAGGTGGGGTAATTTCGGTAAACTTGCCTCATCTTTGCCTTCACATAATAATACGCATGTTTTCAACTTGCACAAGTAGGCTTAATAATAAAAGAGATGAATCCACATAGCTAAAGGGAATAATCCCGACGGATCAAAATGAGTTAGAACATGGAAAAAGGTCCAACGGTCGGCTTAGAGTTGGTGCACTATGTGCTTTGAAAATGACACTCGGTCCTTCGTCCCGTGGCTTGGGAGAAGGAATGTTGGTCTTCGGTGCAAAAGCTAAGAGTTAGCCTAAGTCATAGGCGTCGCCCACATGAACGCTTGATAAAACGTGTACGGTCCCATTGCGCAAGGCTTGGCATAGCCTTTGCTCGTCCCTCGGGTTAAGTCGTAGGCTTGAGTAAGTTAGGCAAAGTTATGCCGGTCGACCTAAGTCATTCCAAGTGCTGTTCCGCTCATTCTGCGGTTGTCAAGTTAAATAGTCCTACGATCCCAAGGCCCGTCATAGGAGGTAGGGCTTGGGCGACAGCGTCGCATAGAGCACGATTGGGTTAAGGCACGATATACGAACATAGTGTTTAAGGCAATGATCACAATTGATTCAAAGTGAGTTTGGAGAAAGGACTATCAAATAGGCATTAATGAGTTGAACCAAATGATAGGGTAACAAGGAAGGAAATGCTCGCGACCGTGGGTCGTCGAGAGGTCTCAAGGAAAGGAATGCTCGCGACCGTGGGTCGTCGAGGGGTCTCAAGGATAGAAGTCTTGGTTTTGGTAGAGGAATGACTGTGTGAGACGTCAGTTTGTATCGAGTCTTGCATGGTCATTTGACAACTTGTCAACAAGGGCGATGAACCCTCGAGCGGTAACCCTGGGCCATGGGGCCGACTCGGCCTAGGAGGGGACAGGGTATAGTCGTGCGTAAGGTTTTGGCACAGGTTAAGCGGGAACTTGCGACGGGACTAGCTACTTGCGTCGAAAGGATCCCGATTAACAAAACTATACGTCAAGGTATGGCTTGTGATGCCAGTGGCCAAGTTCATATAGATGTCGGCAAATAGCGACTATCCGCGTGTATACATTTGGATTGAGTTGAGTTGAAGGTGTGTACAGTTAGAACACAAGGTTTGGGCCTAAGATTGGGTTTCAACATAGGCGTCGTGCTTCGGCACGAGATGTGGCGTCAAGTCTTGAGTTGTCAGCATATAAGTTGCTTAAGTTGGTTGAGTTGTTTGAGTTTAAGTCGGGAAACCGCCGCAAGGCAAAATTGGTTGAGTGACACTAACATTCACAAGTCTTAATTGGGTCAGTTGGTGGTCAAAGTAGCAAGGGCCGCTAGGCGGCGATATGGTTAAGTCTCACTGAGTTACGAGGCACGGCCTCATCAAGAGTTTGTAGCACGGTCACACAGAAAATGGAGCTTCATCGCGTAGTTGCGTCTCTGATTTTAAAGCCGTAAGGCAAACACGACTCGATAGATTAACGTTGTTGGCCCGAGAAGGGTCTTGAGGCAAGGTATGAGTTAACATTATCGTTGCGAGCACGAGATGGTCTAAAGACACAAAATAGGCAAGGCGTCGGTCATAAAACTGATCCTAAGGCAAGACTAGAAAGACAATTGATAAGAATGGACTATGTTGCACAAAGTAAAGTAAACGTGTTGGTCTTGTATGGGTGGGCGAGGAGCTCTCTCCGCCAGTACAGTTGAGTACGGACACCCATATAGTTTACATGTGCAGGCACAGGTAGAAGCTCGTGGCGCGGAGCGCGCTTGGATGCGTCGAGGCACGGAGTTCCTTGGCGACTCGAAGCGTGCAGCCGCATGGAGTAAAGACTTATACAGGACATAATGTATGGACATCGCCTTCCAAAGCTTTCGCTGGATCAAGACTTGAAATTGAGAGATGAGAGAGAGCTGAGTGAACTTGTAAAATGTGAGAAGAGTGAGCTTGAGTGATTGTAATATTGGCCTTGCGCCCCCAATGTAACCGTTGTTTCAATATCAATAAAGAGCTTCTTTGAATAACTTGTGTTTGGTTCTACTTTTCGCTGCTATCATTCAATGTCTCTGTTTGGGACTTCTGTGCGACGGCCCCGTCGCAACCGCTGAAATCGGCCGTTATGGAACCCGCCTTGCACGAGCGCAATCTAGGTTCGTGCGGCATCACGCCTTAGCGAGGACGATCGCTCCTACGGGAGCGGGGCGTGACAACACCAATCACACCAATCCAAAATGAGTATCCAATCCCAAGAGAAAAATAAGCCACATAACTAATATAAATCACCCAACTAAAATCAGAATGAAAAATACAGCATACTAGGAATTTCCAACTAAGGAAAGCACATAGTATAATAAGAATAGCCGACTAAAGAGTGTGCACCAACAGCACCTAAGGGAAGCACAGACACAACATACCAAAATAATGATCAACTAAGAATCAACTAAAGAAAATAATTCACGTACTAAAGTAGCAACTAACCGAGGAAATTCAACCGCAGCACATAAAATATCCATACCAAATAAAACTACGCTGCGACGTAACCAAAAATGTGTATCCCCTAACGCAACAATTAACAAAAGTCGATCCCCGTAACGGGGTCGGGACCGCGTCATCATCGACACGTAACGCAACACCCCAACGGGAGGGACACGGGGACACGAAATTATACCTCGGGTGCTCGACTAGAGCTCTCAGATATAAAAATAGAGGAAAGAATCAGTGCGGACAGCGGGATTGGCTCGGGACAGCACGCACGGAAATGCGGAACAGCAGAATCGGCGCACGGAAAAAAATACGGACAGCGGGTCAGAGCAGCGGGGCACGGGGCCCATGAGGGAACAGCGGCACTGGAGATCCGATCGCGGGGAGGTGGCGACCGGCTGGTGCGGTGGCCCGGCACGGGAGGCGGCCGGCGGAGACGGCACTGGGCGTCGGAGGGAACGGGCGGAACAGCACGGATCTGGCCGGACGGCCGGCGGGGCGTGAGCATGGGGTCGGCGGAGCTCGGGTTGCCCGGCCTAGGGCACGACCGCGGGCTCGAATCGGGCCGACGGTCGGAGGCGACCGCGGGAAGGTCGCAGGGAGGCGCGGATCCGGACCAGGGTCGGCTAGGGGAGGCAGTCGGCCGGCCGCGGGGAGCACGGCGGCAGGCCGAGCGGAGCTTGAGGGAAGAGGAGGGATGGTGTATGCTGGTAGTTGATGAAGTGATAATGGTGGTGGGTTAGTATTCTTTAGAGGTGGTAGGGAGTGATTTAAGGCGAGGGGAATGAGGGAAAGGTGGGAACGTGGGGGAGGGGGAGTGCTGGTCTGGAGGAAATTTGGGAGGGTAGGTTAGTAGGGATTTTAATAAAAGATTTAC
Organism: Iris pallida; assembly: GCA_029216955.1. Lineage (NCBI taxonomy): Eukaryota > Viridiplantae > Streptophyta > Magnoliopsida > Asparagales > Iridaceae > Iris > Iris pallida. The sequence goes on along the minus strand of JANAVB010033364.1, from coordinate 45,726 downwards.
TTATTAAGAAACCCAATATATATGTATCAAAAACCAAAAAAGATTTAAGGGACGGGTTCGGGACAGGAACCGAAGTCAGTTCGGGCTCGGGGTCGGATCCCTGGCACGGGATCGGAACGACGCAATCAAGGACCCAAATACATTTTAAAATAATATTATCCCAAATACCGAATAATAATAATAATAATAATAATAATAATAATAATAATAATAGTATTACTATTACTAAAACTAAACCAGCTGAGACGAAATAAAATTATCCAACTATGACCAAAATTCCAATAAATTTTGAAAATCCAAAAAAATGAGGGTTTTACAACCTTTCCTCCTTAGAAAATTTCGTCCTCGAAATTTCAAGGATAAGGGTTGGATACAATCATACAATCATGCCTCAAACTTGTCTGGGATATTCCTCAACAGCCTTATGCCTAACCAGGCTAACTGTCCATAACGAAATCCATCTAGCGCAATACCTTCATTAATCTTATCCACTGTTTTCAGTTGACATTCTTCCCTCCTTTGGAACAGAGTCATTATCTCAAATTATGAATTTATGCTGTCATCCATGAAGTGTCAATCACCGTCATAATCTTGGAAATTTTGTCTTCCTAACTTTTCTCACTAAACACATAACATTCCGCAATATATTTTGTACCTCCGTCAGCTTGCAAATATATCCAAATTTAACTTTATGATTTTATACTCTTCGTCTTGTCTTAATACTTCAGTATCAAGCCTCGGTAACCCAATATCATATTTAAAATCCAACACCACGTTTCAATGCTCCAATTTGTCATGATCCGAGAAATCTTTATAATTTACTATTTATATATTGTACTCATATGTGTTTACTCTGTAATTTATTTAGACGTCCGTTTTCACCAACATGTATATATATATATATATATATATATATATATATATATATATATATATATATATATATATATATATATATATATATACATGTATATATATATATATATATATTGATTCTAAATCCTCATTTTTCATATTTGATCCCGAAATCTCAACAAAATTCTATTATCATGTTTAAGCTCGAATCCTTCATCTTAATTTTACTGTATCATTCTGACCAAACTTTTCTCTGTCAAAATTATACCTTATTATATCTCTCAACCTTGTATTATTTACAATCCTTCTATCTCTGATTTCTGATTTAAAATCTTTTGCACTATTCAAATCATACGATTGCCATACTTAATTAATTACACCTTAAGTCCAATTTTTTCTTTTTTTTGTTTTAGTCGTCCTTTATACATCTTCTAATTCATCATGCACCTTCCTAAAGTGCATCTCCATTCTTATCATTTAACCACCTATAATCTACAATGTCAATTTGCTTGGTATTATCTTCCTTGATTCAAATCACAAATGTTCATTTTTATCTCATATATACCCCATAACTCATGTACTCTGTAAATCCCTGCTATAAATCGTTCTAGATTTTGAATCATCAGGCATAATCAGATTCGAGACATGATCGCTAGGTACAATGATAAAATATAGGCACAGTCGGAATTATCTAGATGTGATCTGAGATAGAGTTGGAACTTTGTTGTGATCAAAATTATTTTAGGCACGAGATCAAAATTTAAGTACGATTAAAATAAATCAAGTGATCATAAGATAGAAAAAAATCAAATGAGGTCTCGTGAAACAGAAAAAGACAGAAAAGAAACGAAGATCAACAGTTTTTTTGAGAAGGTATAAAATAATAGAATCTTTCGAGATGGGAGACTAACAATTTCAAATCAAAGTAGGATAGGGTGTAAGGGTTTGTGACTTAGGAAAAGTCAACAAGTTGTATGATAGTAGGATAGCAAGAGTTATTAGAAATGATATGAATGTAATCAGATAAGATATTTCTGAAGATGGAGACAATCGCTAGAAATGTAAATCCTCCAACAGAATAAAAGTCAGAATAATTTGATGGTGCAAAAAAAAGACAAACATGGTATAGATATAGTCTTAATAATATTCGAAAACCAGATATATCCGAAGTTACTTTGCCTCTAATTCATGCCTCGCCAGAGGCACCTGACTGCAGTAAATTTTTGGCTCCATAACTTGAATAATAATAGGTTACCGATTATTCTATCAACATTATCTATTTCATGGCTGAGCAACATAGGGGAAAGTCTGATGCATTTAAGACATAGTCTCAATAATATCTGAAAACCTATGAACACTTGATATTACTTCAACTTAGAGTATATGCCTCGCCAGTGCGCAACTAGCTGCAGTACACTCGCAGTTTCCATAATTCGGACAAATGACTACAACGCAGATGTGCGAAGTCATATTAGGTCAATGAATATTTTCTCAACTTTGTCCATAAGAATTTCAAAGGAGTTTCCGGAAAATTCAAACAAGTTCTAAAGTTCTAATCATAATAGGAAAAGATATAGATATCTGTTCTTCTGGAATCAAGAAAATTTGTCAGGATAAATATGTGTTCCAGTAGCTCTTGAGAATCAAGAGGTTGGTTTGAAGTCCAGAGGAGTATCTGTTCTCCGACATTTCTTTTTCAAAGATTAAACTTAAAGGATGGATCAACTTGATTCTGACAAAATGAGTTGGACACAAGACATGATAGAAGTATCACAGCTTCGAGTTGAGTAGAAGGAGTCAATGAGAATATTTCCAGCAAAATCACTTAGAGAATACTGAGCTTACCGAAATTATTTTGAGAAAAATAATTTCTTATCCAAGGAAAGTTTAAGAATTTGATATGTAAGTTGGGCTAAAAAGTAAGTTTTATTGATTCAAGAAAGTCAAGTAGAAATGGTTTAGCAAAGCCAACAAGGGAATAGTTTTGGAGTATTAATCATGATCAGAAGGTTGAGGTACTGTCACGACCCGTTACCCAAATTGTTGGGCCGGACCGAGCCATGTCCAGCCTACACTTGTTAAAGCGTAGTAAGCTGTTCTAAGAATAGATAATAAAGGATCTAAGCAACTAATAGTTCTAAAATTATATTTAAAGTTCATCACAACACAGCATCTATAAGCGAAGGTAACATAAGCACAGACTTAATAATACATATCCAAAGTATCTAACTGGAGACAAAGTCCAGTAACCAAATATAAGTACAGACCAAAATCTAAGTCTCAAAACACATGAAAATAACTAAGCAAGGTTCCCCGCTGGGGCCTCTTCTGGGGCTAAGGCCAGGTCCTCAAAATCAGTGCCATAATATGTATCACATAGCATTTCCTTCTCGAAAAGTATGCCTACAACGTTATCCTGTCAGGACGAGAGCAAGTACAACCTCTACAACTAAAGTACTGAATATATAATGAAAGAGATGTACAACAAGAAACATGGTGTGATAAGTCTATAAAACAGGAAATACTGGAAAACATAGCCTCATGGAACAACTGGATCACAGTATCATAGTAACATAGGAAACATGGCATTTCATGGTTTAATTGATTCTTTTAGAAAGGACCACATATAGTTTAAAAGTTTAAAACCGTAGTAAGTACGTGAATCGGTCAATAGGTGAATAGGATGTACAGCGGTACATATCAAGTTTTCTAGTATGCACATAATTGCACGAACGGCATCGGTGTATATCCATACACAAACGCGAGATCAGAAGGTACGGCAAGGTCACATATAGAATATCACCGAGCGCGGTAAGTACATACGGAGAAGGGGGTCATGTTCACGTACAATACTAACAGTTTCCCCTTAACCCGTTATTTAAACATGTGAGAGATACGAGAACATTAAAAACATGTGGGAGATACTGGAAGCAGTATAAGCATGGCAGGTACTGGGAGCAGTATAAAACATGTGAATACTCGGAGCAGTATATAGTATAGTGAAACATGTACTGAGAACCAGTAAGAAGCATATAAAGATATAAGAACTGTCCTAAGCATGGCAGGTACTGAAAGTAATACAACATGTGAAGATTTAACTTGCTACCTCAAAGATCGGTATTTTAACAGGGTTAATACATGTTCTAGCATTAAAAGACAGTAAATGAGTTTGTAGATGTACTTGCCTCGAGAAAAGCAAGAATATTAGTACGAAGATATAGATGTCCGATGTCCTGTCAATAATGATAAACAAACTCTGTTCTAAGCTATGTTCAATAATACACTAGTGGTGTGACACGACTCCTAACTGGATACTAGCCAAGTGGGAACCTAGCATAAAAGTCTAATATGGAGTGACACTATATCCAACTAACTTTCTAGGATCTTTACACTAGTGTAGGGGGAGGTCCAATACTACAATAACTCAAATCAACACAAAACTTGCAAGTCGTAATTATTCAGTAAATAAATCAAACTGTACACTAAGTTCCAATAATTTTAGAGATAGACAAAAAGCTTAAATATATATAAAATAAAGTACCAAAATAATCCTTGTTAATTATAGAAATTTATACTATTTTTCTGGAATTTATAAACCCTCATAAATATTTACTAAAAATCAGTAAACACATGTATCCTGAAAATGAGTTATGTTTTCCTATTTTTATAAAATACCAAAAGTACTTATTAAATACTGAAAAAATTATAATAAATTATCTAAATTAATATAGTATTTAAATATAATTTTTTCCAGATTTTTCCAGAAATTAAAATATATATAAAAATCCAAAATAGAAAGTAATAATTTCTGAAAAAATAATTAATTATAAATTAAGGATAATACATAAACAAAATCTACAGATGTCGTCGGATGATAAAATAAATATCACCAACGTGTCCAGAACGGTCAAATTAGCTAGGATAGCCTACCCATAAGTCCAATTTGGACACAGAGGCAAAACGGTAATTTCGGATCAAAATGATGTCCGCCGTTAGACACTTTGCACCGAAAAACGTGTCAGGATAGGAGTCTACAAAACCTAGCAAATTATATGTCCACGAATCCAGAATGACGATACGAACCCATCGGTACGTCCAAAATAGGATTCCGATGTGCCGATCTCAAAATGATACGTTGACGCGGACACTTGGTATCTGGTTTGCACCGAAATGCGTGCCAGAGCAAATGTCTTCAAAACTCAGTAAATTATATGTCAACGAGTCCAGAATGACGATACGAACTCAACGGTATATCCGGAATGGGATTTCGATGAGCCGATCTCAAAATGACCCGTTGACTCGAAAAGTGGGACCCGTTTTGCACCGAAATGCGCGCCAGGGGCCACGTTCTCCAAATCAAGCAAATTTTATATGAAAACATGCCAGAACGACGCCACGAATCTACTGGTGGTGTCAGAAATTGAATCCGGAGTCCCGGGTTCAAAAATAGAATTTAACAAGTACAAATTAAAGAATTCGGACGGCCAACTTTGGCGTCGAATTCGACCAACCGAACGTGCTTATAATGAAATGAAACCTAAAGAAGACAGGAAGAGGGTTATACCAGCTGCGCACAGGAACTGGTAGCGCGCCAACCGGAGCTGCGATGGCGAAGTTACGAGCTGACGAAGTCGGCTCCACGAAACTGTCCAAAAATAGTTCAATTTAAAACGTCAACTTGGTGGCCAGTTTTGAGGTATCAAACGACAAAATTAACGGACGAAAATTGACAGGAGTGAAGATGGATATACCGAGATTGAGACGGCGTAAAGAGTTCGCCGATCCAACGGTCAGATCTCCCGAAAAACACGTACAAACTTGCTGTGACGGAGCACCATTTTCGAGTTCAAAACTCGCCCGCGCCGACGGGATCTCGTTCAAAACGCACGAATCATGTGTTTCACACGTCGGGGAGACCGGGGACACACCCGGGGTGGTCGCCCGGGTTCGCCGGAGGCATGGGGAGCTTGCGGGGGCGGGCCGGCCACGAAGTGGCGCACTGCCACGCCGCATCCGCGCGCACGGGGGTGGCGTGCTGTGCCGCTGCCGCTTGCTGTCGAAGCTGCTGCTGGCTGCTGCTGGTGGCGCGCTGCCTCGCGCGGCCAGGGCGGCGGTGGCCTCGGCATGGTGGGGTGCGGAGTGGTGGAGGAGATAGTGGCATTGGTATGGGGGTGGTGTATGGTGTTGGTGATGGTGATGAAGATGATAATGGTGATTGTGATGAAGATAAAGTGGAGGAGGAAGGAGGGAGGCTGTGGGGAGAAGGATGGTGAGGGTGGTGGTGATGCTCGGTCGGAGCTTGGAGGGGTGTGCGTGATGTTGAGATAGGGGGAGAGAGAGTGTGTTTTGTGTGTGTGTATATAAAAGAGAGTGAGAGAGAGAGAGAGAGAGTTGATTATATATAAAAATAGAAAGAGAGAGGAAGAGTTGATATTTTTGAGAGAGAGAGGGGGGATGTCGGTCAACACAAAGGGGGGTTGCTGTGAGGTGGAGGTGAGGGGGTGTGTGAGTGTTTGAATAATAAAGAGAGAGTGAGAGAGTTAGAGATGTTTATAAGTGTGTGTATATATATATATTAATATAGAAAGAGAGAGAGAGAGAATAGATATTTGAGAGAGAATAAGGAGAGAGAAAATATAGAGAGAGGGGTGAGGGAGTGTAGTAAATAATAGAAGAGAGAGAGTTAGATATATGTTTATATATATATATATATATATATATATATATATATATATATATATATATATATATATATATATATATATATATTACATGAGATATTTGTAAAGTAGAGAGAGGAAGTGATATTTTCAAAATAGGAAAAATAGAAAAATTATGTAGGATATTTGGGCAGTCATGGGAGAACAACATAGGGCTTGGGTTCGGGTTCGGTCGAGCCGGGTCGGATAAAAATCGGACAGGATGAAATAATGAAATTAAATATATATTTATGATCATGGGTAAATAAATAATATGCGGAAACTCCAATAAATGGGACACAAGCATCATGCGGGTAGTAGGCTTCATGTGGGCCACGTCCATACTTTGGGTCGACTAGGTTGGATCGATGTCAGGTCCCGAAATTAAATTGGAAAATAAATCAGGTTTCACGATAGAAAATAAATCGGCCTAAATTGACCCGGAAGTTATGCGAAGAAAATGAAGCACAAAATGGAGTGTCTGAGTGGGACACGAAGGTTATGGGTGAAGAGCGTCTCGAGTAGATCATTCATGAGAAGTTGGTTCTGAGAAAATGACTGGTCTGGTGCTCCTCAATTAAAAGTCACGGTAACGTGCAATCGAAGATCAAAAATAAAAGTGGAAATAATTATTCAGCGATTAATTGGTCTAAATTAACCCGAAGTTGCGCGATACAAAAAGAGCACAAGGGAACGAGTTCAAGTGGGACACGATATATCAAAACGAAGAGAATCTTGTCTACTTCAAAACTCGTGAAGAGAGTTTTCAGAGATTGGCATCCCTGACGCTCCAGAAGTCAAAGTCATGGAAAGGTACATTAATGATCTAAACAATTAAATAATAAAACATTTATCGAAAATAATTCATTCAGAAAAATAAAAATAAACCCTGAAATTCAGGGGGCTTACAGGTACAAACATAAGCAAGGTAGCCTACCAGTCTATAACAAACAAAAATATTTACTTATAGTATATTCCGGTCCTATGTTGTGACAAATTAATGTTCTAGTATTCTAATTGTTTCTAGATATGTTTACCTAAGTTGTTGATCTGAAGACCTGCATGGGCCACCACTAAAAACATGTCACGACCCGATCCCAAATTGTTGGGTCGAAATCGGATCATGCCCAACCTGCATCGTTGTGAGACGGCGGCAGTAAGCTGTTTCTATATATTAGCAGGTAATCTCAACAACATCCATACATTTGTCACAACATGAAATTACGAATATTTTAAACTTTTAATATTCAACAAAGAGAAGAACAACTGGAAATGAAAGTACTGAAATAAAATACTGAATTCAAAATCTACGGACTCCAACACAATAAAACTAGATAACTGGAAAACAACTAGCCAAACGGTCGGCTCATCGGCCTCAGGTTCTGCATCCTCCAAGGGGGACTCTGGCAACACTACAGGATATAATACCGGGTCATAGTAGCTATTGTACAATAGCTCAGCATCATCAATATCACCTATTGGGGGGATCCAGTCAGGAAAGGAGCAAGTACGAGTACATATTCGACATTCTACATAATAATGGAAAGATGCAATTTTAAACAGTTGAAATACTTTGAACAATATTTTCCAGCAATTTTCAGCAATTCAATTTTTGAAACAATGTGATTTGAATAGGTAACGTCTATGACCGGCTTGGGTTGTATAATAGCATCCTAGCGACGCGATAAGGCTTATTCCCGTGTGTAAGAGGGGTAAGCTCGCACAATAACAATATACAATATGAGGGATATTGGTCATAGACGCTACACTACTCCCCCAATATCCCCACAATCAATATCAATCAATATTTGAACCCTATGAGAGGGTTCCGTGTAACAATGTGGTTTAAGCATGCAATGTAACAATTACTAATTAAAATGCAAGATAACATAACCGTACTTGCCTTCGTTTAATTACTGGAACATGATGTTGGTACCGGGAAGGAAGTCAAATATGTCCTTGAAATCCTACAGTTGAGAATCCTGTCTTAGAATCATAAATGAACCATATCTAGGTGTACTATTTGCAATTTCTAGAAACAGACCCTAGTCAGGTTTTAAGTTATTAATTAATCTACCGGAACGTCTAACGTCGCGAGCTACATTTTGTTGTCATTTAATTGGGTAAGCCTGTTACTGATTTATTTGGGAAAGATAGCAGTTACAATTTAATTAGCAAAACTTTATATTTTTAATAATATATATAAAACTAAATTCCTTTAAATGATAAAAACATGAACTTGTTAACTTAGTAGTAATTTATTCACTTTTAATTAAATGAGAGAAATCCTTATTAATTTTATACAAAATAATTAATACCCAATTATAATTATGTGCCTAGCTGCGCCAACAACAAACCTAGAAAAAAAGTAGAAAATCTACGCTACACAATTACATGGCCACAAAAAATAAAGAAAAACTGGGCTTATGCTCTTACGATAAATTAAATAAATTAAATTAAATAGCTGAGGCGAGCTCTGAGTGCCATGAAGCGATCCAAACAGAAGGCCGAGGTCCTGCACCCAAAATACTAAAGGCCAGTAACCAGTTCTAAAAATAAAACATAATCAAATATAATTTATAGAAAATAGGGCATCTCAGACTTGGTCATGCAATCTCACGTTGCTGGCTTACGCCTCAACATACATGAAATCCTGTATCGTTTGCGTTTCACCGAGGCTCATCCGACCGATACGGTCATCGCCTAACAGGGGATACAAAACTCACAATATGCTAGTGTCATGTAACTGCTGTAATGTCCCAAATTCGTAATACGTATTTAGTGTACGTATACGTGTTTTGGACCCATATTTTATTTAGTCACGATTAGTTATCTTGGTTTATTTTGCATTGGCTTGGTTTTATTGGCATTGATAGTTCAATTGGTTTTAATGGTTCATTGGTTTATTTTTGGATTAGTGAGGCTTGGTTTATTTCATGATTCATTTGGGTTAAATTGCTAGAGAGAGAGTTTATTGGCCTTGACTTGGTTCACCTTGGTTTATCTTGGCTTGATTTATTTTGGGTTTGACATGGAGAACCACCACCCTACCATAAATATCAATTTCCCTCTCTCTCTCCTCATTTATTTTCTTCATCTTCTTCCTCATTACTCTTTCCTCTCCACCATTAACACACCACCAACCTAGGCAAGTTGTATCTTGCTATCACTTGAGGGCTACATTTTATTTGTCTAATAGCTTTATTAGCTCATTTTAAGCAACATTAGAACTTGGGTTTTCTCCATTTGGAGCTTGGAATTTTTTAGATCTAGGATTGAAGTATTCTCGGATTTTGGTGGTTTTGATCTATAAAACTTGTTCATTTTCATGTTTTGATTGTTTCATGTGGTAGAGAATTTAATTTTACACAACTTAGACCTTTGCAAAGTGGATTTTCATTGAGATTTGCCCTAGTTATGGTCTTTTGAAGTTTTGAGTTCCATGGCCATTTGCTCTCAGCTTTGGAGAAGAAGACCTCCTGTCCCGGGCGCAACCCAGCTAGCCCAGTGCTCTTTAGCGCTGGCGCCACTCACCCAGTCTAGCCCAACGCTCTTTAGCGCTGGCGCTGCCCAGCCCAGCGCCTCTTGGTGATGGCGCTCTCCATCGCTGGCGCCACCCAGCACTGGCGCGGGTCAGCCTAGCGCGGTCCAGCCTGGCGCTGACCAGTGCTGGCGTGGTCCAGCTTGCCTCCTCCCAGCGCAGCTCGCCCTGGCGCAACCCAGCCTGGCGCGGTCCAGCCTGGCGCTGACCAGTGCTGGCGCGGTCCATCTTGCCCCCTCCCAGCGCTGCTCGCCCTGGCGTAACCCAGCCTGGCGCCACCTAATGGCCTGCGCCCCTTGACCTTGGCGCCCCTTGCTCCCTTGTGGTCCAGCGCAACTTGGTCCTCCTCGTGCTGGCGCAACCTGACCCTGGCTGCCCAGCGCGGTCTAGTCTTGGCACCTATTTGCATTATGTTTTATTTCATCTTCCTTTAGTGCATGGTATTTCCTGTTTATATCCTTACGCCTTTTTGACACGACATTGATATGAGCACAATGTGAGCATAGCATGGTTGATGTATTGAATTCTGTGCGCAACTTGATAGTGACCCGTGGTGGTGCACTCCAGATAAGTGAATGACATAGTTTATTGAGCGCCGTTGCGATGGCTCTATTGACATGATAATGTAATATTGACCTGGACACCGTGGGTGACTTGTGAATGTATTGATAAATGAACCAGTGTGTCTTGCATCATGTCTAGGGCATGGATCCCTGAGTACTACGGTCAGGGGTACATATTGAAATAAACTAAGGTTAATGACTAGAATAATTCACTAGTCATGAAGAGATGTTCCCCAGTTACAGGCGATCTTGTTATTCCGGCCGCAAATGTTTGGACTTGTAGCCTGTCGACGAGTAGGGCACATTTCCAGCCCACTGTCATGTGGGGCACCCTCCATTGTCACTTTAGTGATTGAACTCTATTGTCACTCTAGTGTATTGTACTCTCTCTGATTGTCACTTTAATGATTGAACTCTCTAAATTGTCACTATAATGTTCGCCTGGATAACCTGGGTAGCTGCAGGGCCTGTGACTACTTGGAGCATCTCATTGCATCTTGCTAGTGACTAGGATTGTGATAACCCTAGTTAGTTAATGTAGAAATGTCACGACCCGCACCCGCTATAAGGGCACGTGCACGTGACAACGCCCAGCCTTCACCGTAAAAACGGCGTGGAACGCTGTAGGTTTTCTACTCTAAACAGTTTATATATATATATATATATATCAAAAACCTGTCGAGAATATGGTCAACTCCGTACGGAGGACAAGCAATGAATATATATAAGTGCTCAAATCACAACTCTAAGATGATAAAGTAAAGACTGAAATATAAAGACAACAAGACGATAAAATAATAACCTGTCAAGTCCAACACAAGAATATATACAAGTCCAAGTCTCTAATACAATCCATAATAATAACAGTCTCAAAAGTAGCTGGAGACAAGGTCCAGTACAAAAGACCTACTCTAACTAAGCAATAGGTAAGGTCTCGTCAGGCGGAGCTAAGCCCTGCTGGACCAAAGTCTCCAAGTCTATGCCCACTACGTCATCCGAACCGTAGTAGGTACTGTAATCCCCCTCATCAGCATCTGTAATATTTTGTCAACATATCCTGTCAGGATGGAACGAGTACAATCTACTAACAACAGTTCACAAGATATGACAAAAGCTATAAGACTGTAAATAGAGAGTATATACAAGAAAATCATGGAATGTACATGTGAGTATCATGGCAAGGTAAGCTGTAAATCTAGAGCTAGAACAAGGCAAGTAAACTGATCATGGCATGTACAAGAATCAAGAATCATATATCTAGGTGTGTGAGTACTAGCTACAATATATGGCCGGCTTGGGTCTGTACAAGGTCTACTGATCCACCAATCCTACGTGGAATGTAGGATTGGTATTATTCAAGGTCTACAAGAATAAACAAGGCAGATAATGACCACATATCTAGACTAGTGCTCCCCGTCCCCGACTGGTAGAGTGGATCCAAGCAAGACACGTTATGACACGGGATTCTACGAGAAGGGAACAAGTCTCCTCGAGAATCGGTGTCCATATACTGCACAAGAACTACAAGGGGCTTGTACAAGATATACCAAGATAACGAGGAATAACATCTCATGTCGGGATCCATTAATACCAATCCGTGTGTCACGCCCCAGAACCAAAATACTGAAGAGCGGGGGAATGACTCAGCCAGCTACGTATTACGGGTAGATGAATACCGTATAATACGATCAATGCTGTCTAACCAGACGAGGGGGTGCATACTACATGAAAGTCTTACTATGGTCACTTCAGATCTATTGTCTCAATCATTCAAACCAGAAACAGAAAATAGAGAACATGTGAGAATAAGCAGTAAGGCGTCCCAAACGCTCAGTCAAAATGTTCTTGAGATCTGGCTTTACAAAACATAGCCAGATGGTATAGCAAAGTATACACAATTGTTATCAGCTGCAGTCTGACTTAATTACAATTATGCAAAAGTAAGTACAAGACAATCCGACTAACATGTCGGTGCCAAACGGCTAAGTATAAAGTAAGTGACAAAACGAGTGGTAAAGTAAGGAACCCACTCGAGCCCTCCTGCGATCATCGCTCTAGTGTTGACCATCTTGGAGGTAGAAGTAAGATGGATCCTCGGGGACCGGCTCTAAATCTGGCCATGCAAAACCAGAGAGGTTAGACCTCTAATAGCAAGTACCACAAGGAAGGACGATATAAAGGATTAAACCAGTAAGTAAGAGAATATAATAAAGGTCTCTGCTTTCCACTAGGATTCACCTAACATCACGACACTTCGAACCAACCTCCCAACCAAACAAGGACAGAAGTTGGCCCGTCATGTCCTGACATTCTGATCATCTCAGTTAGGCAACAGAGTAGGTACAGTACACAAACAAATCATCTTGAACGGCCAATCAACTACTACGGCTTGCTATTGTGAGTCCCAAGTTATCCTGGAATTATGCAAATAGGGATTCCTCAGTTCTTACTATGTGCGAGCAAGGCTAGTCTATCCAATCAATCAATTGCGCCAATCATGTAATTAGACGAGTCCCAGCGGGACGCCCGCCGTCAATATAGCATGTACAATAATATAAGCAGATACTGTTTCCTGCCCGTGTGACAGATTTACAGTATCTGTGGGAACCAGCCGGCCTATCGGGCACATACACGCAGCCACGTAAGAACGTGTGCGTGACTCAGCCTTCGTCCCAAGCCAGAAAACGAAGTTCCCAGCCAGAAGACACGCTAAGTTGGGAGATCCAAAACCCATGAACAGCCAAAAATGTAACAACTTAGATCTAGAGAAAACAAGCCACAGAAATCAAAAATGCCAAGCACTAAACTCTCTCGGGATCATGAGAGGAAGAGTAATGATTCATAAAAATGGATGAAGGAGAAGCAAGATTGCACTTGCCTTCTCCTGCTGCTGGTAGGTGGAGAGAGTGATGAGAGGAAGAAGAAGAAGTAATGGTGAAGGAGAAGTTATGAGGAGAGAGAAGGAGAAGGAAGCTTTGAATATGGAGGGTGGTGGTAGGTGGGAGTTGTGGGCCGAGTTTAATCCACCATGAACCCGAGAAACCCATCCTAGGCCGAACCAAATAAGCAAGACTAAAAGCAGGAAATAACAGCAGGGAATAAAAATAGAAAATAAATGCAAAAAATAAATTGCAGGAAATAAAATGCGGGTAATTAATTAACATAAAATTAAAGGAATTTAAATACAGGATAATACATGATAAATACTAAATAAATACTTATGAGTTGTACATGTATAAAAATACGCATTCCGGAAACGGGGAGTGACACCGTGTGACCGATGTATCGAGAACAAGCATATCTACACTAATTACATGAATTATAACAATCATCGTAAATTGGAAAAGTGTCAGAGAATGTACTCGCCTGTAATATGGTATGATATGTCAACTGGAGCAAATACAGCGTCTCGAGGACCTATAGAGAACAGACGTATCAATACTATGTTTAGGAAGTAAAATCAAATCAATTTAAACTCTATTAAGTCATTCTAGGTCAAGACACGTCAAACTAGACTGTACGAGGTCAACCTAAGTCATATTAGGCCTAACCAGGTCAAACTGGATCAATGCAAGTCAAACAGAATTAATCTAGGTCGATTTGAGTCAACGGTTGACTTACAGTTGACTTTTGGTCAACTGGTCAACTCTGGTCAACTCTGGGTCAACCCTAGGTCAATCCTAGGTCAATGGTGACTAATAGTTGACTTTTGGTCAACTGTCCAAGTTTAATGGAATTTGGGACTAAATTGGGTAAAGTGTTGACCCATAGTTGACTTTTAGTCTAAAAAGTCAACCGGGGTCAACCGGGTTTAAAACTTGGTCTAGGCGACTATTTCTAATCATTACCAACCTCTACAACCCATATCCAAGTCCATCTTAGACTTCGAAACTCAAATCTTGGCCGTAGGCCAATTTCCTAATTTACCATTTCTAAGGTAAATTTCTAGCCTAGGTGGAAACCTAGTTAGCCTACCTACGCTTGGTATTTTGACCCGTGCTCCCTAGGGTACTAGCCTATACATATATTACCTACCAAGATACCTAGGTAAAGTGGACGTCTAGTCCATCTTACGGCCTATTGCCGGTATCTTGAATTTCTCGCGATACGCAATGGTACGGCGCGATACCGGCGCCCTACAACCCTGATTTCCACTCGGGAGCCTACCCGCAAAATCTAATTCACGTATTCTAGGTCCATGCCAAGTTTCGTCGCGATCCGATACTCGAAGCTCAAATTCCCCTTCTAACTCGATTTCCTCTATTTTCTATTTCCCACTTTTCTTCCTATTCTTCTTCTAACTTCTTGTAACCCCGCTTTCTCGATTTTATGAAATTTAAAAATTTTAATTCTTTCATGATATTCTAGAATTTTAGAAATTATTACTTTCAATTTACCTTGATTTCTTACAAATAGTTTTCGTTATATTTGAATTACGGAGATAATTGTTATTTCAGAATTTGATGAGAAAACTCTAGCATCTAACTTGAGTGGTCCCCAAGACCCTAACAACCTTATAACAACCTCAACAATTCTCTAACAACCTTTTTGAGTGGTTTGTAATTAACAGCATTGTTGGGGACTAATCTATAAATTTCCTTCACAAATTCTTTCTCCCACAAAACCAGTGGAAGAGAAAGAGTGGAGCATTTTTTCATTTCCATTTCGTTTCAGAAGAACTGAAGCTCTCCTCTCTCTGTTCTTTCCCAAATTTGGGTTCCCGAAACCCTAACCCTATTTCTGAAGACCCGAGCCATGGCGTCGGCAACGGAGCTCCGGCCTAGGGCGGAGACGCTTAGCTGAGTTCTTTTCGACAACGTCTAGGCGAGTAGCAGTCGCGGTCTTCCATCCCGAGAATCAACGTGCGAGCACCTCTCCCGAAGGGCCTTCTTCACCGGCGAACTTCGATTTAACCGGCATCGTTCCGTTCAGCGAGCTCCAGTCCCGACGACGTTCGTCGTCACCACAATGACGAGGGGTCGTTCTCAACGTCAACGGCGGTGGAGGACGACGGATCTCTTGGCGTCAGCCTCCACCGGGGCGTTCGTCTCCTCGACAAACAGTCATATCACGCCCCAGAACCAGAATACTGGAGAGCGGGGGCGAACATAGCCAGCTACGTATATTGAAATAAAGTCCATCTCGCTATACGGTCACGGCTGTCTAGATATGAGAGTTTACTACAAGCAAACAGTCTCTTAAGGTCGAGCCTACTGTCTCAATCTCAAGCAAATAATATAATTACAAGATGTTTGACCACCAAATATACAATAAAAGGCATCCCAAATATTACATATCAGCTGATCATGAAGCTAGTCGTACAAAATGCTAGGACTAGCAAGAGTTAAGTCATACATGATCAACCCTAGGATTTGTTAATCATGTTTACAGCCCGTAGGCAGACAGTAAGTAAAAGTGCATCGAGCTAACAGGTGCTCGTCGGCTAAATGCCTCAAAAGAATAATTTTACAATAGAGTGAGCGAAACAAAATAGAAAACCCACTCGTAGCCCGGGTTCCTTCTAGTCGCCACCATCGGGCTGGAGGTTCGGTAGATCCTCGGGAGCTGCTCCGAAATCTGGCCACACAAAACCAGCTGGGTCAAACCCCAGAAAGAGCAAGTGCCACAAAGGAGGCCACGGAATAAGAACAAAAGCCAGCATATCAGAACATAAGAAAATAAAAGAAAAGTACAAGTAATAAAGAGCACGTCAGGACAATAAACGACTAGGGACGTGGAACCATTCTGGGAACCAGGTTACAACCCGTAAACCAAACAAGGACCGGGGTTGTAACCCTTCGCCTGAATAGCTCCTTGTCTCTACCCAATTATTGTTAAAGCAAGTAAAACAATCATGTTCAGGAGTACCAGGTACAGGGACTAGACAAGACTTAGACAGAGCTAGACATCATTCATTCACAAGCGGCCAAGCAATTACTACGGCTTACTACTTTAACTAACTAGGGTTGTCACAAGCCTAATTACTAACAAGATGCAATGAGAATTTCCTAGTCCCAAGCCCTGCAGACCATCCAGTTATCCTTCCGCGGGTTGAGAGTATGGTTGGGTACATCGCCCCGGAGACGATATACCCTTAGGTGACTTAGAGAGTGCAACACATGACAGTGTGCTGGAAATGTGCTCTACTCGTCGGCAAGCTACAAGTCCAATTAGAGCGCCCAGATAACGAGACTGCCTGTGACTGAAAATTTTCCATGAACTATAGTTAGATCTAGTCATTAGCCTAATCCATATTCAGTGCGAATCCCTGACCGTGGGAACCAGGGAGTCACGTCCTAGACATGATGCAAGACAAGACAAGTGGATTGCACAAGCAAGCAAGCAGGAACACCCACGGTGTTAAGTTGATCATACGAGTCAAGTTAGCTGTCGCAACAGCATCAAGTCAAGTCAAGTTACAAGTTACAGGTTTACAAGTTACAAGTCAGGAGTGCGCCGCCACGGGCCATTATCAAGTTATCCAGTATCAAGATTAATCATGAATTACAGGTTAAAAGTTAAGGGCGCACCCCATCGGGTCACTATCAAGAAGATCAGAAAGTACTAGAATCATACTTCACATAAATCACGAAAAATCGTACTAGTTATAAGCAAAACACCAAAAAAAATCGTGACAGGTCGTGCTGGGTGGAGACAGTCGTGTTGTTGGAACAAGATCTCAAGACTCCAATCCACAAAAGAGAAGCCAAGTCCAAGGAATAAAACCAAACCATCATGAGTTGAACTGCGCAGGAAATGAACTGCGCACAGATAAACTGTGCAGGAAGTGAACTGCGCAGGAAATGAACTGCGCACAGATGAACTGTGCAGGAAATGAACTGAGCAGGAAATGAACTGCGCAGGAAATAAACTGCGCACAGATGAACTGCGCACAGATGAACTGTGCAGGAAATGAACTGCGCACAGATAAACTGCGCACAGATGAACTGTGCACAGTTGAACTGCGCACAGATGAACTGCGCACAGATGAACTGTGCACAGTTGAACTGTGCAGGAAATGAACTGCGCACAGATGAACTGCGCACAGATGAACTGTGCAGGAAATAAACTGCGCACAGATGAACTGCGCACAGTTGAACTGCGCACAGATGAACTGCGCACAGTTGAACTGCGCATGGCCTTGCGCTAAAGAGCGCTGGCCGAGGGTTATCTTCTCCAACAGGCTGAGAAGAATCTCAAGAACATCAAAACTTCAAATCTTCATAACTTGATCAAATCAAAACGAAATTTAGATTTTCAAAGCTCTAACTTGTGTAAAATTGAATTCTCTTTCACATGGAAGCCTCAAAACAAGCAAAAATCTAAGTTTAATAGATCAAAACCAAGAAATTCCGAAAATGATTAAAACTTAAATCTAGAAAAATGGAAGCTCCAAATCATAAAATGCTAAGTTCTAATGTTGTTCACCATGGCCTAATCTAGCTAATAGAAAAATAAAATGGGGTACTTATTTGGTGGCAAGGTGCACTTGCCTATGGTGTTGGTGGAGGAAGGAGGAAGAAGAAGATGGAGAAATAAATAAAAATTATGGAGGAAAGAGAAAGTTAGGTGGGGATTTTAATGAGGGTGGGTTGTGGTGGAATGAGGGTGGAGTATAGCTAAGGTGTTCCTTTGGGCTTAAAATCAAACCAAACCAAACCAACTAAAACCGAGCCGAGCCATAACCCAAAATACGAGAAAACCCAAAATTCTACAAGTCGAAAAAAATAAAAATACATGCCAAAATCCAATTACAAGTATAAATACGAAATATGGGAAATGAGGGTGACAACTCTACCCACCTTAAAAGAATTCCGTCCTCGAAATTTAATCAAGGAGCTAGAGAGACGAGAACAAGATATACTACTCACAATTAAGCTACTCTGAGCAAACAATCAAACAATCACGCATGCAAGCAAGGGAGGGAAAGCATAAGGCATAAGGAAGACATTATACCTTATGAGTCAAACAAGTAGGGGTATCGCGATCGGATGTCATCCTTACGCTCCCAAGTTGACTCATCGAGAGAGTGATGACCCCAAGCAACATAGACTAAGTTAATAGTCTTGTTCTTGAGCGTCTTCTCACTCCGGTCCAATATAGACACGGGCCTCTCCTCATACGAAAGGTTGGTACCAACAACCAATTCTGAATGGTCTAGGATATGGCTCGGGTCCGGGATGTACCGTCGTAATTGGGACACATGGAATACATCATGCACCTTACTTAGCGACGGCGGAAGAGCAAGACGATAGGATACATCTCCTACTCGCTCCAGGATATCGAACGGCCCTATATACCTAGGACTAAGCTTTCCCCGCACGCCAAAGCGAATGACGCCGCGGTTAGGCGAGATCCTAAGGAATACATGGTCGCCGATAGCAAACTCTAAGGGTCGTCGATGAGCATCGGCCCAATGGCGCTGGCGATCTTGGGCAACTCGAAGACAATCTCTGATCCTTCTGACCACTTCAACTGTCTGGGCAATCATTTCTGGACCAAGCATCTGCCTCTCTCCAACATCATCACACGCTAGCGGAGATCTGCACTTCCTTCCGTACAGAGCCTCGAATGGTGCCATCTGGATGCTGGCCTGGAAGCTGTTGTTGTACGAGAACTCTACCAGGTGCAGGTGATCTTCCCATGAACCACCGAAGTCAAGGGTACAAGATCTCAGCATGTCTTCAAGAGTATGGATTGTGCGCTCTGACTGGCCATCCATCTGTGGATGATATGCTGAACTGAACTGGAGACGAGTTCCCAAACTCTCTTGCAGGCTACGCCAAAAGTGTGATGTAAACCTTGAATCTCGGTCCGAGGTGATACTGACTGGTACACCGTACAATCTGACAATCTGTCTGAGATACATCTCTGCCAACTGAGCCGTCGACTGTCCAACTCTAAATGGAAGAAAATGAGCCACCTTCGTGAGCCGGTCAACTATAACCCAAATAGCATCTCGACCAGCTGGGGATCTAGGCAATCCAGTCACAAAATCTATGGTCACATGCTCCCATTTCCATTCTGGAATCGGCAAGGGCTGAAGAAGTCCAGCGGGCCTCTGATGTTTAGCTTTAACCTGCTGGCAAACCAAACACCGAGAGACAAACTGGGCTATCTCCCTCTTCGTGCCATTCCACCAGAAGTGTTGACGGATATCACGGTACATCTTCATACCACCAGGATGAATAGAATATTGTGAACTGTGAGCTTCTGCCATGACCTCCTGTCTGATATCTCCACTGGGTACACAAAGACGAGTGCCGTGCCGAAGTGTACCATCTTCATGAATATATAACTCTGGCCTTCTTCCTGCCTCACACTCTGTCCTGAGTCACTGAAGCTTGGAATCTGTAGATTATGCCATCCGGATTCTCTCAACTATACTGGACTGAATCTGTAGACTGGCCATC
This sequence comes from Iris pallida, assembly GCA_029216955.1. Lineage (NCBI taxonomy): Eukaryota > Viridiplantae > Streptophyta > Magnoliopsida > Asparagales > Iridaceae > Iris > Iris pallida. Next base: position 25,655 of record JANAVB010033364.1, on the reverse strand, counting down.
AATGCCACACTAGAGGGAAGAACCACTTCAATTCCCATCTTCTGAAAATCTGCCAATATCTCTGGTTGCACCGTCAAGAAATAAACTTCGGCTCAACGCATCTGCTACAACGTTGGCCTTCCCCGGGTGATACTGCAAATCCACATCGTAGTCTACTAATAGCTCATGCCACCTTCTCTGCCGCATATTGAGGTCCTTCTGGGTGAAAACATACTTCAGGCTCTTGTGATCCGTAAATATCTCCACTCTATCTCCGTACAAGTAGTACCTCCACAACTTAAGTGCAAACACTACTGCTGCCAGTTCCAAGTCGTGGGTCGGGTAATTCTTCTCATGATCACGAAGTTGGCGTGATGCATAAGATATTACCTTCCCATGCTGCATCAAGACACACTCCAATCCTCTGCCTGAAGCGTCGCAATAAACTGTGAATCCTCCGGTCCCATCTGGAAGTGTAAGAATGGGAGCCGTTATCAAACCTCGCTTCAACTTCTCAAATGATTCCTGACACTCCGCTGTCCAAGTGAACTGCACATCCTTGCGGGTCAACTGGGTCATCGGTGCTGAAATCCTTGCAAAATCTGAAACGAAACGCCGGTAGTAGCCGGCCAATCCAAGGAAGCTGCGAACCTCTGCCGCTGAACTAGGTACTGGCTATGACTCGATGGCCACAATCTTCTGGGGATCCACCTCCACTCCTCCTCGGGTAATGATGTAACCCAAGTACGAAATACGATCGAGCCAGAACTCGTATTTACTGAACTTGGCGTACAACTGATGCTCCCTAAACGTCTGAAGGACAACTCTGAGATACTGCTCATGCTCTGCTTCGCTCTTACTGTAGACCAGGATATCATCTAGGAACACGATCACGAACTGATCCAGGTAAGGCATAAAAATGCGATTCATGAGGTCCATGAATACAGGTGGCGCATTGGTTGCTCCAAATGGCATAACAAGGAACTCCCAATGTCCATACCTTGACCGAAAAGCTGTCTTCGGGAGGTCCTGCTCTCAGACTCTGATCTGGTGATATCCTGACCGTAAGTCTATCTTCGAGAACACTGAAGCCCCTCTGAGTTGATCAAACAAGTCATCTATCCTCGGGAGAGGGTATCTGTTCTTGATTGTCACTGAGTTCAAGGTACGATAATCTACACATAACCTGGACGTACCATCCTTCTTTTTCACAAGAAGCATCGGGGTTCCCCAAGGTGATCCACTTGCACGAATGAATCCCTTGGTCCTGAGTTCTTCAATCATCTTGTACAAAATCTTCAACTCTGAAGGCGCCATCCTGTAGACTCGCTCTGATACTGGTGCTGTCCCGGGAATCAAGTCTATAGTGAACTCGATCTCCCGCTCTGGCGGCATTCCTGGAAGTTCTTCTGGGAAGACAACTGGAAATTCTTCAACTATCATGGGTAACTGTACTGCTGCTACGGCCATCCGCAATACTGGGGATGATGGTTCCACTGCGCCTCTGGAAAATGGAAACTCTGGCTCGCCTGGGATACTAAAGATAACCCTGCCAACATGGCAGTCTATCCTAGCATACTGGTTCCTCAACCAATCTATGCCTAAGACTACATCATAGTCTGCCATAGGGAATTCTATGAATCTAGCGGGGAACTCTCTACCGCTAACTACGATCCGACACGAGGAAAACACTCGATCTACACCCACAAGACCATTACCAGTAAGTATATTGAGCCTCACTGATAATGACTCAGGCTCCAATCCTATCCGTGTCGCAAATCGTGCAGACATGAATGAATGTGATGCACCAGAATCAAATAATACCAATGCTGGAGAGGAGTTGACGAGAATAGTACCTGCCACTACCTCACCTGGTACAACTTCTTCTTCCATAGTCATCATCATGGCCTGACCTTGTCCTCTAGCTGCAGGTCCCCTCTGCTGGAAACCTCTCTATCTGTTCTGCACTTGGGCTTGGGTGTACTGCTGCTGGTTCTGCTGATGAAATGCCTGGGCCTGAGGCAATAAGGGCCTCGGGTACTGTTGCTGCTGCATAGGTGCTGGTCCCCTAACCGATGGACTGGTTAGGTTGGAAGAGGATGAACTACCCCTATTCGGGCAGGCTCCTATCTTGTGATCTGCCGCTCCACAAGCCAGGCACAATCCCTGCGCCCTGCGACAATCTGCCACCACGTGCCCTGGCTTCCCGCAATGAGAACATCCCATCGTGAAAGTTTGCTTCTGCTTCTGCTGCTGCGGGTACGTCAGGGTTGAATGCTGAACCGACGTCACTGAGGTCGCCCGCCTCGGAGTTCCAATGGTCAAACTTCTAGCTGCCGGGGCTGGAGCTGATGATTGGTGCATCTGACTGTGGGACCGCTTCCTACCTCCGGTCCTATCCACGATCCTCTGGGAGGTGTACTCATGCCTCCTAGCCGCTCTCAATACTGTATCGAACGTCTGGTGCTCGAACTGCTCAACTGCCAACAAAATCTCCAAATGCAGCCCCTGCTGGAACCGCTGGGCCCTATCAAACTCGGTTGCCACCAAGGTGGAGGCAAACCTACTGAGTCTAGAGAACTCAGATGCATAACTGTCGACTGTTCTGCCTTCTTGCTTCAAGTTGGTAAATCTCGTCTGCAGGTCGTACCGAGCCACAGTATCAAAATACTTCGTCTGAAATCTCTCTCTAAACATCGCCCAAGCAATGGGTGCCACTAATCCCATGGCTTGCGTCGCCCACCAACTGCAAGCTAAATCCAGCAACTGCAGGCGTACCACCGCCACCTTTTTATTCTCAGGTGTCCTAGCTGCTTCCAGAACCACCTCGGTATCCTGAAGCCAAGCGTCCGCGGCAATTGCATCTTCACTGCCGTCGAAGAAGGGAAGGTTCAGACGCTTGAAGCTGTTGGCCGCGCTGTTCCCTGGGTGACCGCCTCTGGTCAAAGCATCTGCCACTGCCTGGTGCAAGGCGTCTCCTCTGTAATCTTGAGAAGTTATCAAGGCCCTGATGAGACCTACCAAAGTGCCATCATCCGGCTCAGCAGGCTGAACAGGCTGAACTGGGGGCTCTCCTCCAGGAGGTATAACTCGGGAGGCAACTCCGGAATGCTGGACTTGATCTCCAGGTTGCTGCTAGTCCACGGGAGGGGCTCCACCTTGCTGATCGGCAGGGTCAGGTACAGTGCCGCTGAAGAAGACGACACAGAAAAAACAATAAGGAAGGACCAGGACAGATCAATGATACAAGCATGTAATCAGGGCAAGAATCCAGAGATTCAGGGGATATGAACGGAGATCAAGGACGAGTACTGATTGAGACATCTATTAGGTAAACCCTCACATTTCTTGATTGACAAGACCTGCATGGGCTACCACTTAAACCATGTCACGCCCCAGAACTAGAATACTGGAGAGCGGGGGCGAACATAGCCAGCTACGTATATTGAAATAAAGTCCATCTCGCTATACGGTCACGGCTGTCTAGATATGAGGATTTACTACAAGCCAACAGTCTCTTAAGGTCGAGCCTACTGCCTCAATCTCAAGCAAATAATATAATTACAAGATGTTTGACCACCAAATATACAATAAAAGGCGTCCCAAATATTACATATCAGCTGATCATGAAGCTAGTCGTACAAAATGCTAGGACTAGCAAGAGTTAAGTCATACATGATCAACCATAGGATTTGTTAATCATGTTTACAGCCCGTAGGCAGACAGTAAGTAAAAGTGTATCGAGCTAACAGGTACTCGTCGGGTAAACGCCTCAAAAGAATAATTTTACAATAGAGTGAGCGAAACAAAATAGAAAACCCACTCGTAGCCCGGGTTCCTCCTAGTCGCCACCATCGGGCTGGAGGTTCGGTAGATCCTCGGGAGCTGCTCCAAAATCTGGCCACACAAAATCAGCTGGATCAAACCCCAAAAAGAGCAAGTACCACAAAGGAGGCCACGAAATAAGAACAAAAGCCAGCATATCAGAACATAAGAAAATGAAAGAAAAGTACAAGTAATAAAGAGCACGTCAGGACAATAAACGACTAGGGACGTGGAACCATTCTGGAAACCAGGTTACAACCCGTAAACCAAACAAGGACCGGGGTTGTAACCCTTCGCCTGAATAGCTCCTTGTCTCTACCCAATTATTGTTAAAGCAAGTAAAACAATCATGTTCAGGAGTACCAGGTACAGGGACTAGACAAGACTTAGACAGAGCTAGACATCATTCATTCACAAGCGGCCAAGCAATTACTACGGCTTACTACTTTAACTAACTAGGGTTGTCACAAGCCTAATTACTAACAAGATGCAATAAGAATTTCCCAGTCCCAAGCCCTGCAGACCATCCAGTTATCCTTTCGCGGGTTGAGAGTATGGTTGGGTACATCGCCCCGGAGACGATATACCCTTAGGTGACTTAGAGGGTGCAACACATGACAGTGTGCTGGAAATGTGCTCTACTCGTCGGCAAGATACAAGTCCAATTAGAGCGCCCAGATAACGAGACTGCCTGTGACTGGAAATTCTCCATGAACTATAGTTAGATCTAGTCATTAGCCTAATCCATATTCAGTGCGAATCCCTGACCGTGGGAACCAGGGAGTCACGTCCTAGACATGATGCAAGACAAGACAAGTGGATTGCACAAGCAAGCAAGCAGGAACACCCACGGTGTTAAGTTGATCATACGAGTCAAGTTAGCTGTCGCAACAGCATCAAGTCAAGTCAAGTTACAAGTTACAGGTTTACAAGTTACAAGTCAGGAGTGCGCCGCCACGGGCCATTATCAAGTTATCCAGTATCAAGATTAATCATGAATTACAGGTTAAAAGTTAAGGGTGCACCCCATCGGGTCACTATCAAGAAGATCAGAAAGTACTAGAATCATACTTCACAAAAATCACGAAAAACCGTACTAGTTATAAGCAAAACACCAAAAAAAACCGTGCCAGGTCGTGCTGGGTGGAGACAGTCGTGTTGTTGGAACAAGATCTCAAGACTCCAATCCACAAAAGAGAAGCCAAGTCCAAGGAATAAAACCAAACCATCATGAGTTGAACTGTGCAGAAAATAAACTGCGCACAGATGAACTGTGCAGGAAGTGAACTGCGCAGGAAATGAACTGCGCACAGATGAACTGTGCAGGAAATGAACTGCGCACAGATGAACTGTGCAGGAAATGAACTGCGCACAGATGAACTGTGCAGGAAATAAACTGCGCACAGATGAACTGCGCACAGATGAACTGTGCACAGTTGAACTGTGCAGGAAATGAACTGCGCACAGATGAACTGCGCACAGATGAACTGTGCAGGAAATGAACTGCGCACAGATGAACTGCGCACAGTTGAACTGCGTACAGATGAACTGTGCACAGTTGAACTGCGCATGGCCTTGCGCTAAAGAGCGCTGGCCGAGGGTCATCTTCTCCAATAGGCTGAGAAGAATCTCAAGAACATCAAAACTTCAAATCTTCATAACTTGATCAAATTAAAACGAAATTTAGATTTTCAAAGCTCTAACTTGTGTAAAATTGAATTCTCTTTCACATGGAAGCCTCAAAACAAGCAAAAATCTAAGTTTAATAGATCAAAACCAAGAAATTTTGAAAATGATTAAAACTTAGATCTAGAAAAATGGAAGCTCCAAATCATAAAATGCCAAGTTCTAATGTTGTTCACCATGGCCTAATCTAGACAATAGATAAATAAAATGGGGTGCTTATTTGGTGGCAAGGTGCACTTGCCTATGGTATTGGTGGAGGAAGGAGGAAGAAGAAGATGGAGAAATAAATAGAAATTATGGAGGAGAGAGAAAGTTAGGTGGGGATTTTAATGAGGGTGGGTTATGGTGGAATGAGGGTGGAGTATAGCTAAGGTGTTCCTTTGGGTTTAAAATCAAACCAAACCAAACCAACTAAAACCGAGCCGAGCCGTAACCCAAAATACGAGAAAACCCAAAATTCCACAAGTCGAGAAAAATAAAAATACATGCCAAAATCCAATTACAAGTATAAATACGAAATACGGGAAATGAGGGTGACAAGTCAGCAGGCGGCGTCCATGTTCCGACAACAACTTCATGCTACCTTCTCCGGCAACGACTTGATCGGGAATGAGGACGAGCAGTTCGATCTTCTTCCGGTGAGCCGATCTCTCTCGACGAACCAACAACGAAGTTGTGGTGAGCAGGACTGATCTGTGTGAATTATTTCTTTGACGAATGCGTGGCAAATCGACGACGGCAACACGGTGAGTATACAGATCTTTAATTCTGAAGTTGCTTCATGAAATTTTGGGTAGAATGCAGTGAATCATCTTATGATTTATCCCTCTGTTCTTGCTTGGAACATGTTCGAGGTAATGTCACGGTAGGACTTGGATCACTCTGGATACGAAGAGGAACCGTATCCGACTTCTTAGGTATTGCGCTACATCGGATCTTTCTCAAGTATTAATCTATTTCTATTAATGTTGGAGAACAAGAATTGGTATCTGAATTGATAGTAGTATGTACAGGGCTCGGTCTTGGGAATTGATTTAGTGTGCGTGTCCAGTTCTGTGTGCTGTGTTGTGTTCGACTTTGGGACTCAGTATTGAATACATGAAACGTAGGGTGTTGTGTCCAGTTTTGGATCTGTGTCCAGTTGGGAAGGTGCCAGGAATTGAACGATGAAGTAGGGGTGTGCGGGATCTGGAATGGATATTTGTGGGTTCATTCGTGTCCATCTTTGTGCGTGCCTAATGATGTTCGTATATATGATGGCATTCGTGTCTGAGTACGGGTGCGTGTCTAGCGTGCGTGTCCGAGTGTGGCATAGAGAAGCTGGACCAGTACTGTAGTTGATGGTTTAGAAGACTTGTCGACCCTTGACTCTGCCTGCTTGATGGAATTGAATGGTACTTTGTAGAGATCTTGCAATATAGTTGTATAATGTTATAGTTAGTTTGCTAAGTTCTGAATATTCATTTTGAATTATATTTTAAAGTGATGCTTAATTTGGTGAAATTCAATTAAAGTTGAGTAGCATGACAAACCAAATAGTGTAAGTGTATATGAGTTTCTTTCCTTTTGCTGTTGGTTGGACTTGGTATAGAAGTTCGATTTGGGATGGCAGTTGTATATTAAATAGGTTGCTGGAATGGCAGTAGTATTGGCAGTTGGTTGGCTGGGTCCTAAACCATTTGCTCTCTTTTTTCTTCTATTGAATAGATTTGGAGTCCTGAGAGGTTATGACAAATCATGTGAAGCTTTGGGGCTGAGCTAAAAGTCCAAACATGGATTGATGCAAACCCTGAATCACTTTATATATGATAATAGCTAGTTACATTTACTTTAGAGACTTTAGTACAGGGAGCTTCATTCTGTGGTGTGACTATCATGACTGAGTATTTGGGCTAGTTTGAGTGAGTCTTTGTGGCAAGGCTGCCATTAATTGAGTCAAGAAGGAAATAGTTGCCAAAACTCATGTGCGGCTAGCTTGATGGGTTGAGTAGGTCCAAATGTGTGAATTCATGGATATGTTTTGATGGAGTTCATTGCTCTGATTTTTGGCCAGGGATTAGAGGACTGTTCGTTAAGCTGAGTTCTAGCCGTTGAAGTAAAGTTTAAATTGATGTAGTAGTGATTAGTTTGGTAAACTTTATATATATGTACATTAATTGCTGAGAGCTTTGTAATATACAGGGCTGAGCATGTGGGATTAATTCTTAATATTTATTAGACTTAAATCAACTAGTATATTAATGGTTAGATATTAATCAATTGTCATAGATTAGACATTAACCAACTTGTACACATCATTATCAAATTCAGGTGAACATAGAGACTACTATCTTCCTATTCTCGATCTTCCCGGAGCAAAGACAAGTACATTCTATGGTCTTGTGCATTTCATTATATCATGTGCTTTCTTGATTGACACATTGCAACACGTTATGTACTTTCTGGTGCTCATGTTCCTTGTTCTTATTACTTGTACCTGGGGAGGGGAAATATACTATTTATGTGACCAAACCTGTAACATCCAGTTTTCCAGATGAGGGTAATTTTGAAATTTTATAATTATAATTATTATTTAATGATATTTATTTCATATTATGATTTTTAGTGATTTTTAAATTATTTTAAACTATTTAAATTTATGACTTGTGGTTTTGACGTTTTGCTAGTGAAACCCTAGAGACTGTTTGACCTAGAGCCTAACCATGTGATTATGATATTTTAATGTCATTTTTGACCTAAGGATATTTTTGCATTTGACCTCTTTGAATTATTTTGATATCATTTTATTATTTATGATATTGTTTTGGGGTTATTTGAGTCGGGTTCGAATTTCAACTCAATCCGACTTGAAACGGGGACCCGGGGGTAGTTTGACTATAGTGGGACCCACACACTAGTTAGACATGGCCCACATGATATTAAATTTAGTCCACATGATAGAAATATTTTAGTTAGAGGTTAGACTAATTATTATGGATAAGGTTAGTGTGATTAGAGACTTTAGAATGACTAATTTAGCCCCAACCAATTAGCCCTTTCCTAATACTCATAGAATAGGTTAGTGGGGGCATTTTGGACCTTACCATAATAGGACAAATAGCCCCATATGGCCAGCCACTTTGGGAGAGGATAGGCTCAAGTTCATTTCATTATTCTCATCCACACACTCTCTCTTGTTCTTCCCCAAATTTCTAGAGAGCAATCCCTAGCAATTTCTCCACCAAATCCTTCCATTTCGCCACCAAATCTTCTTCTTTTCTTCTCCATTCTAGCCAAGGAGGAAGCTACCCAAGTTTGGGAGGATTCGGAGCTCGTTCGTGTCCTTTTGGAATCTCTACGTGTCGGTGTCGCTCCGGGAAGGCTTTTCTTCGATTCGATCTACCGGAAGGTATAAATCCCTTCTTCTTTTCATTTCCTCATGCATATAGGTCTATTTTGAACCCATAGGAATGACTCCTATGGTTGTATCTCCATTTGTGTCCATTTCGTGTCTATTTGGAGGTCGTAGGAGTGTCCTTTGTGTCGTGGTTGTGTCCATGTAGGAAAATTCCAAATTTGGACGCACTATGTGTTGTTGTTATGTACGAATGAATTATTACATGTTTAATCTCATATTTTTGTATTGGAGATGTGTTCTATAGTGTCTCATATATATATATATTAGTGTAGAGAGTGAGTTCTTGATATATTATGTTATATACTTGTGTTCTTTTGTCTCAAACTACCCAAATCCGTCATGATTTTTATCCACGTTTTTAATTTCAGCCCTAACTTAGAAATGTCATAACTTTTAGCTCAAAGCTCGGTTTAATCTCCTATTTTTTTAAAAGAAGCGTATTGAAGTTAGCTTTCCAAAAACATGTATTAATAGGCCTAATTCTTTCTGTAACTTTCTGGAGAATTATTTGAGTGTCAGCTGTACGAAAGACAAACGCGTTCTCGGTGTTTTCGCGATTTCGGGAGTTTTCGGAAACGAAAACGCGATCCGTTTGGAGTTTCGGAAAGCTAACACATATATCTATAACATACTTTAATCCTAGATTTTAATTCATGCTGAGATGGTACAGTATTGATTATTAGTAGGAGTTACTATTCGGCATATGCATTTTAAGCACCCTTGTGTGTAATATAATATTCTATTTGATTTTAACCCATGTTAATGTATATACATTATGTAATTAAATAGAGAATATAAGCATGAGTAAATGTTTAAATAAATGATGTATGAGGTGTAAGTATCCTATCTAATGTAAGCATGTATAAGTATGGCTTGTAATGAATATGTAGGTTCCATAGTATGTAATGTATGGTGCATATAGTGGTGCAAGAGAATAAATGAATGATGAATGAATGCAAGCATGAATGTAATATAATAATAGATGTAATATATGTAGCCTTGTTAGGAATAAAACTGGAATTTAGTTTTGTTTCACTAAATAAGAGATACATGAGAACTCATATATGTGATTGTTAACTTCCTATTGACACTTTGCTACACAACTGTCATGCCTCACTATCACTCCACACATAATGCACACTACACTATATAACCCTCACACCCTCACTCATTGACACTCTCACTCACACATTGCCTAACACTCATTCTATGATAACACACACATGTTCTTGTGCACTTTCATGACACACACACACACACCCATGAACACATACACATGCTCTTCTCTCTCTCTCTCTCTCTCTATATATATATATATATATATATATATATATATATATATATATATATATATATATATATATATACTATACATGGCTAAATGTGTTAATGTGGTAAATAGAGTTTTCCTATAGTTATATATACATATATGTGATATAGGGCCTAGTGTTGAATTCTCTTTTCATGTACACCTCCATGTTCACACACACACACACATAGCTTTACATTTACATGTTAGCTTCCTTTCTCTTATGTATAATATTGAATGTGATGGCTTGTGTTTGGCTTGTATAGCCTTGTGATTGGTGTGTGATTGCTAGACTAGGCTTGGTTAGGCCAAGTGAGACTTATTAGACTTGTTGGGCTAGGATTTGACCTAGTTGACCTAGTTTGACTAGTCTAGTTGACTGGAGTTGACCAAGTGTTGACTTTAGTCTAGTTTGACCTAGACAGCATGCAGATGCATTGTAGATTATATTTATCATTTCCTGTGTACATCTTGACTTGTGTTGCTCTAACTAGGAGTCAGGTACCTCATCTCGGACAGTACATTTACTTCAGACATTCAGATAGGAGGCAAGTACATTCTCTGACCGTTTCATACTTGTCTGGATTTATATTCTTGCTCTAGATTACTGTACTTGATGCTGACACGATCATTATCACGGATTGGTACTATACGGATCTTCTTCTGAGATGTTATCTCCTTGTATTCACTAAATACATATTGTGATGTGCGTTTCACTTACATATTGTATTTATTGAATACCCATATCCTTGTATACTCCTTGTGTATATTGTACTCTCAGTATCACATGAGTCCCAGGGATAGACCATTGTACAACTATTGTATAACATTGTACATTTATTGTATAATATTGTACATCCATTGTATAATATTGTACATCCATTGTATAACATTGTACATCTATTGTATAATATTGTACATCAATTGTATAACATTGTACACTATTGTGCAAGATAACGTAATCGGAGTAGATCCTTGTGTATTGATTTGGGGAGGGGGAGTAGAATTGGTTATGTAATCAAATCCTATTGTACAACATTGTATAAATATTGTATATGTCTATTGTACACCCACGTACAATGGAGTTACCATTACATTGTCCTAGCCCGTTTACATAACCAGATTGTACTCTAAATCACATGTTCCTTACAGTTCTTACTTATCATATTTAGATATTTTCTGTTATCAAAATCTCTACTGTTTTTCATATACCTTCTTCTTTCAGCGTTTTATGTACTTTACTCTATTGCATGCTTTATATTTCCTAACTCGATATGAACTGCGTGAGATGTTTTGTGCTCGCTCCCGTCCTGGCTGGACCTGTTGAAAATTTTACAGAGGATGATGAGGCACCCTGCACCCTTACTTGGAGTTTGCCTAGTTGACACTCGCGACCTGGACCCCGGGGGAGGTTCAGGCAGCTGCTGAGGACGATACCTTGCTTAGTATAGATAGTTTAGACTGTTTTCCTTTTATGTTTAGTTGTTGTTCTTGATTCAGAGTTTGTATGTTGTAGAGATGTTGAGACTTGTATTTCATTTCTGTTGTACCTCGGTTGAGGATTCTCTTATCTATTTTATCGTGCCATATTCTATCTCTAGATTGTGATTGAGTTGTACCTCTGTGTTGGCCTCCTTATGGAGAGCATTCATATTATGTTAGTTATAGTTCACGACCTAGAACAGCGTTCTACCGCTGACACTACGGCGTAGGCTGGGCGTTGTTACGTTCTCGTACCCTCACAGTGGGTGCGGGTCGTGACACGTTTTTAGTGGTGGCCCATGTAGGTCGAGTTTATGTAGTGGTATTCGAACTAGAGTATCACTACAGCCTGCAGCAGGATTAGGATTATTTTTTGAGGTACTCAATCACATTAGGAAAAACTCTTAATCAGATTCCTTTGTCTAAAATTGTTGCTTATTGACTTCCCTTGAATATAAACTGTCCTCCTTTGAATTTTCGCTTCATTCTCAGAAATTGCTCCTTGTTTTGATCTGTTTTCGTGATGGTTATGAAGACAGGATCTCATCACTTCGGTTCGGGGGATACTATCGAGAGGCTGGCCACCTCTCGTCCTGTTCATCAGGACCTCGAGACCGCAGCTCCTGTTGTGCCGACTCAGGTTGGCATATCTGCTACATTGGAGGTGCACCTCTATCTGTACAGAGATTTTCTCTCGTTATTTCTAATTTTTCTCAGCAGCGGTGATTCATGCAGCATCAGTAGCAAACCAGGGAAAACCAGCAGGGCGAGCTATCGTCAGGCCAGTCGAGGATGCACAGACCGTTGGAGATCTTACAGCAAGTTCCGTTTTTCTCAATTCCATTCCCGCAATTGTCTTTTATAATTACCTTGAAATCCGATTCCATCTGTTCCTTGTTGATTGATTAATTTTGTCATGATACTCTTTTGTTGTGTTTGTTTGTTTTTTTTTTCTTCTCTTCTGAGAAAATTATATGGGCTAGGTCGCCTAAATCATGGGATCTAGAATCCTCGATAGTCATGTTAGTTGGCATAGTGAGGACATATAGTCAGATTTCAGATGTATTTCTTGGGTATGGAAATTTAAGGTTTTCGCCGTCGCATGCGACTATACGAAAATTTTAAATACCATGAACCTAGAGGTACGTACCTTAGTCAAGGACTCTGTGATTATCGTAGCCTTGCTCACTAGCATGATGAAGACTCTGGACAACATGATTTTGGACAGACGCATATGATTAGCAGATTGTATCTTGAGAAGGTTTAAAACATCATACCCTTTTGATTGTTATAAATGACTTAGGAGTAGGGATATTTAGTTTTGTAGAGCTTATTCATAGGTAGTTCCTTTATAGTATAATGGTATGATGACTTTTAGAGTGTCTGTACCCTAGAGGTGATAGTTAGCATTGGTGTTAGAATAGCAACCCATTGCAGATAATTCTCCTGTTATCTATAATATCAACCAGTTACACATAGGGTGTTAGTATGCCTTACAACCTTGATGATTATTACTACTTTCCCCTACCTTTTCCAGTGAGGCACCCATGACCAGAGCCTGCCTTTGAGTATAGTTGTAGTTTCACCTAAGACCGAGAGGTCTATTTGTATAGATAGATTGCAGATGATATTGGCATATGGGACATAGGTTAGTTGGTATCTATAGGCCATTGTTGTATAGGGTTATAAACATGTTGTTTAGCCTATACTTGGTTCAGTTTTCCATTTTAGTTAAGTTCTCTTCGTGTTGAGTTCCTTTATGTTGATCACCTTTATAGGCAGTGTGCAGACCCTTCACTAGAAACCATGTCCCCTTGATTCAGACCATTCAGCCTTAGCCTAGTTCTAAGCATTGTTTCAGACCCTTATAAGTTTAGTCTGCCTTAACCCTTGGTTGATCAGTCATGTATATATATATATAGATGATATACTTAGGATATATGTGATGGGTTGTTGTTCTTGAGCATATATATATATATGTGGTATTTGGGATTGGTGTGCTTAGCTTGTGGGTAATTAGTTATGGGTGACTTGATAGGATTTGGAAGTTAAGATCTAGTCTATTATAGAGTTTTCTTTGCTAATCCCTAGTTGCCAACACTAGGTAGCTAGCATAGGTAAAAGTCCTAAGAAGTTGACCAGCTGATGACCAAGTACTAGGATGTTGAGGAAATTGACTAGTGATTGACCCTTGTCTATGTTCGGCCTAGAAAAGGGTGTGATCATCTTAATTTCGATGACGAAATTTTTATAAGGTGGGTAGGATTGTAACACCTAGTTTTCCAGATGAGGGTAATTTTGAAATTTTATAATTATAATTATTATTTAATGATATTTATTTCATATTATGATTTTTAGTGATTTTTAAATTATTTTAAACTATTTAAATTCATGACTTGTGGTTTTGACGTTTTGCTAGTGAAACCCTAGAGACTGTTTGACCTAGAGCCTAACCATGTGATTATGATATTTTAATATCATTTTTGACCTAAGAATATTTTTGCATTTGACCTCTTTGAATTATTTTGATATCATTTTATTATTTATGATATTGTTTTGGGGTTATTTGAGTCGGATTCGAATTTCAACTCAATCCGACTTGAAACGGGGACCCGGGGGTAGTTTGACTCTAGTGGGACCCACACACTAGTTAGGCATGGCCCACATGATATTAAATTTAGTCCACATGATAGAAATATTTTAGTTAGAGGTTAGACTAATTATTATGGATAAGGTTAGTGTGATTAGAGACTTTAGAATGACTAATTTAGCCCCAACCAATTAGCCCTTTCCTAATACTCATAGAATAGGTTAGTTGGGGGCATTTTGGACCTTATCATAATAGGACAAATAGCCCCATATGGCCAGCCACTTTGGGAGAGGATAGGCTCAAGTTCATTTCATTATTCTCATCCACACACTCTCTCTTGTTCTTCCCCAAATTTCTAGAGAGCAATCCCTAGCAATTTCTCCACCAAATCCTTCCATTTCGCCACCAAATCTTCTTCTTTCCTTCTCCATTCTAGCCAAGGAGGAAGCTACCCAAGTTTGGGAGGATTCGGAGCTCGTTCGTGTCCTTTTGGAATCTCTACGTGTCGGTGTCGCTCCGGGAAGGCTTTTCTTCGATTCGATCTACCGGGAGGTATAAATCCCTTTTCCTTTTCATTTCCTCATGCATATAGGTCTATTTTGAACCCATAGGAATGACTTCCATGGTTGTATCTCCATTTGTGTCCATTTCGTGTCTATTTGGAGGTCATAGGAGTGTCATTTGTGTTGTGGTTGTGTCCATGTGGGAAAATTCCAAATTTGGACACACTATGTGTTGTTGTTATGTATGAATGAATTATTACATGTTTAATCTCATATTTTTTTATTGGAGATGTGTTCTATAGTGTCTCATATATATATATATTAGTGTAGAGAGTGAGTTCTTGATATATTATGTTATATACTTGTGTTCTTTTGTCTCAAACTACCCAAATCCGTCATGATTTTTATCCACGTTTTTAATTTCAGCCCTAACTTAAAAATATCATAACTTCTAGCTCAAAGCTCGGTTTAATCTCCCATTTTTTTTTAAAAGAAGCGTATTGAAGTTAGCTTTCCAAAAACATGTATTAATATGCCTAATTCTTTCTGTAACTTTCTGAAGAATTATTTGAGTGTCAGCTGTACGAAAGACAAACGCGTTCTCGGTGTTTTCGCGATTCCGGGAGTTTTCGGAAACAAAAACGCGATCCGTTTGAAGTTTCGGAAAGCTAACACATAGATCTATAACATACTTTAATCCTAGATTTTAATTCATGCTAAGATGGTACAGTATTGATTATTAGTAGGAGTTACTATTCGGCATATGCATTTTGTGCACCCTTGTGTGTAATATAATGTTCTATTTGATTTTAACCCATATTAATGTATATACATTATGTAATTAAATAGAGAATACAAGCATGAGTAAATGTTTAAATAAATGATGTATGAGGTGTAAGTATCATATCTAATGTAAGCATGTATAAGTATGGCTTGTAATGAATATGTAGGTTCCATAGTATGTAATGTATGGTGCATATAGTGGTGCAAGAGAATAAATGAATGATGAATGAATGCAAGCATGAATGTAATATAATAATAGATGTAATATATGTAGCCTTGTTAGGAATAAAACTGGAATTTAGTTTTGTTTCACTAAATAAGAGATACATGAGAACTCATATATGTGAATGTTAACTTCCTATTGACACTTTGCTACACAACTGTCATGCCTCACTATCACTCCACACATAATGCACACTACACTATATAACCCTCACACCCTCACTCATTGACACTCTCACTCACACATTGCCTAACACTCATTCCATGATAACACACACATGTTCTTGTGCACTTTCATGACACACACACACACCCATGAACACATACACATGCTCTTCTCTCTCTCTCTCTATATATATATATATACTATACATGGCTAAATGTGTTAATGTGGTAAATAGAGTTTTCCTATAGTTATATATACATATATGTGATATAGGGCCTAGTGTTGAATTCTCTTTTTATGTACACCTCCATATTCACACACACACATAGCTTTACATGTTAGCTTCCTTTCTCTTATGTATAATATTGAATGTGATGGCTTGTGTTTGGCTTGTATAGCCTTGTGATTGGTGTGTGATTGCTAGACTAGGCTTGGTTAGGCCAAGTGAGACTTATTAGACTTGTTGGGCTAGGATTTGACCTAGTTGACCTAGTTTGACTAGTCTAGTTGACTGGAGTTGACCAAGTGTTGACTTTAGTCTAGTTTGACCTAGACAGCATGCAGATGTATTGTAGATTATATTTATCATTCCCTGTGTACATCTTGACTTGTGTTGCTCTAACTAGGAGTCAGGTACCTCATCTCGGACAGTACATTTACTTCAGACATTCAGATACGAGGCGAGTACATTCTCTGACCGTTTCATACTTGTCTGAATTTATATTCTTGCTCTAGATTACTGTACTTGATGCTGACACGATCATTATCACGGATTGGTACTATACGGATCTTCTTCTGAGATGTTATCTCCTTGTATTCACTAAATACATATTGTGATGTGCGTTTCACTTACATATTGTATTTATTGAATACCCATATTCTTGTATACTCCTTGTGCATATTGTACTCTCAGTATCACATGAGTCCCAGGGATAGACCATTGTACAACTATTGTATAACATTGTACATTTATTGTATAATATTGTACATCTATTGTATAATATTGTACATCCATTGTATAACATTGTACATCTATTGTATAATATTGTACATCTATTGTATAACATTGTACACTATTGTGCAAGATAACGTAACCGGAGTAGATCCTTGTGTATTGATTTGGGGAGGGGGAGTAGAATTGGTTATTTAATCAAATCTTATTGTACAACATTGTATAACTATTGTATATGTCTATTGTACACCGACGTACAATGGAGT
Source organism: Iris pallida (assembly GCA_029216955.1). Taxonomy (NCBI): domain Eukaryota; kingdom Viridiplantae; phylum Streptophyta; class Magnoliopsida; order Asparagales; family Iridaceae; genus Iris; species Iris pallida. Next base: position 8,495 of record JANAVB010033364.1, on the reverse strand, counting down.
TACCATTGCATTGTCCTAGCCCGTTTACATAACCAGATTGTACTCTAAATCACATGTTCCTTACAGTTCTTACTTATCATATTTAGATATTTTCTGTTATCAAAATCTCTACTGTTTTTCATATACCTTCTTCTTTCAGCGTTTCATGTACTTTACTCTATTGCATGCTTTATATTTCCTAACTCGATATGAACTGCGTGAGATGTTTTGTGCTCGCTCCCGTCCTGACTGGACCTGTTGAAAATTTTACAGAGGATGATGAGGCACCCTGCACCCTTACTTGGAGTTTGCCTAGTTGACACTCGCGACCTGGACCCCAGGAGAGGTTCAGGCAGCTGCTGAGGACGATACCTTGCTTAGTATAGATAGTTTAGACTGTTTTCCTTTTATGTTTAGTTGTTGTTCTTGATTCAGAGTTTGTATGTTGTAGAGATGTTGAGACTTGTATTTCATTTCTGTTGTACCTCGGTTGAGGATTCTCTTATCTATTTTATCGTGCCATATTCTATCTCTAGATTGTGATTGAGTTGTACCTCTGTGTTGGCCTCCTTATGGAGAGCATTCATATGATGTTAGTTATAGTTCATGACCTAGAACAGCGTTCTACCGCCGACACTGCGGCGTAGGCTGGGCGTTGTTACGTTCTCGTACCCTCACAGTGGGTGCGGGTCGTGACAAAACCCAAGAAACAACTCAGGTGTGTTTAGCTTAGACCCCGCATCGTGCACGCGGGTCCTAAGCTGTACCATTCATGTGCTTTCATGTGCTTACCCCTAGCCGGTCACATACTTAGTTATATTTCAAATATTGTACACACATATTCAGGAGATATATCATGTACTTAGTTCTTGTGATTCCTGAGATACCATGTTCTTTCATGTTCTTACATTTCATGTATTTTCATGTTCTTATATATCATGTTCTTTCATGTACTTTACACACCATGTTCTTTCATGTACTTATTCACCATGTTCTTTCATGTGCTTTTCATGTTCCCTTGTACTTTCATATCATGATGTCTTGTTCATTATCTAGAATTGTACTTTGCTCTGCTCCTGACTGGATAAGTTGCAGGTATACTTGCAGGATTTATCATTCTACTTTATGGGCCAGAGCCCGGGATTTAGCTGAGCATGATGAGGCTTAGCTTGAGGCTTCAGGTTTAGATTGCTTAGCTTTACTCTGAGATATTGACTTTAGAGTTCATAAAACTTTTTATTCCTATTGATTCTGGTACATTATGATATCTGGATTTGTGGATTATGGTGATCATTCTGGGATACGTTTTTAGATGCTGTGATTCTATACTTTCATGATTATCTGTTAGTTTTCCCTAGCTTGGTACAGCTTACTTCGTCGTGTCTAACGACGAAGGCTGGGCGTGTCCGACTCGTGTCCGATTATTCAGGAGTGGGTCGTGACATATTTTTAGTGGTGGCCCATGCAGGTCTATCCTAATGGTACCTAGGTCTTAGCGTACTATTGGGGGACTTGATTATACTAGGAAAACTTGATCACAGCGTAAGAAAAATCAAAAAATAAGGGTATATCAGGTATATCAGGTGTATCAGGTATTTTAATATTCTATAAACACTTGTTGTATGTAGGTCTAGGTTATTTTAACAGTTTCCTGTTTTGCAGATAGTTCAAAAGCACGCGACACCGGGACAGTCGACCCACCTACACTTGAAGGTTTCGAGCTTCCACTATCTACTATCCCCATGGGTAGTACGTAGTTGACAGAGACATTTGAAGAGTCCCTTGACAACCAGAGGGAGCAGGCCATCCTTTCCAAGTCAGACTTGTGGATGCACTCTCCGAGCCAGGAAGGACTTCTGATTTCCAGACTCTCAGACTTTTGGACTTCTCCGACGCCAAGCGCATATCTTGTACCGAGTAGCAGATCGAGAACCTGGAGTAGCCACTGAAAATCATCCTAGTCCCTGAGGACCCGACTTCTCCTGAGATTGGTGCCACCAGCCAGAAGATCCAGAATATAGCACTGACAATAGAATGAGACCTGAAGCTGAAGTTTATGAAAAACATGAAGACTTATGACCGATATAGCAGCTATTATGGATCCGCAAAGCGTCGCCACACTCAGAAAACACTTCTTCAGTCCAGCAGGAGATTCAGATTCAGCCGGCTATCATTTGTATTTTCTGCCGCAACACAGGACACCACTACGACGAATGCCACAAAAGACGGAGACTACGCTAGTACTGCGGATCACCTACTCACCAAGTCAAAGATTGTCCGGAGACCGTTGATCGCACTGCCCGAGAACAAGTACGAGGAGCACCAGGACCGCAGCAGAAGGACCCGCCTCTCCAGATTCAGCAGTTATATGGAGCATTACCGCACGGACCAGTCTACGTCAGGACAGTGAAGAAGATTGAAGTGATTCCAGTCCCGGAGGAAATACTGAAGACAGATTGAAGACAAAAGATTTTCTTTTGCATGGTTGGAAAACCATGTATCTGAGATTAGCAATCCAGCCTCTCCTTAAAATCCTCTTAGCACCTAGATCATTTCTTCAAAACTTCTTGTTTTCTATTTTTGAAATCTTGATTGATGTCGAAACTTACTTCGAGATATCATTTTCTATTTCGATAAACTTGTTTCAGATCCCCAAATCGATAATTATTTGAAATTCATTATTCGATACCGTTATTCATCATTCCTGACCTTGTTTCCTAGTGATGGCTCCTATTTGCAAATTTTGTTCATTTATCAAACTTCGTGTTATTGATATTTAATCGTTTCTCGAGATTTTATTTCGAAATCCTGTTCCTCATTCAAACTTGTTTAAAGCTCCGTCCTATGCAGACATTGTTGCAAATACCTTTGAGGGTTTTGAAGATTTCGTTTCCTATTCGAGACTTGTTTCCTCATTCATGACTTTGATTTTCTAGTCGAGAGTTGTTGGTCCACTATTTTTGTTTCGATCCTGTCTCCTATCCAAGATTTGCTTGTTTCATGGATACTTGTTCCTACTCGTTTATTGATATTTTGTTCCCTAATCGAACTTGTACTATTCCAGAATTATTCCTACTTGAAATATCATTCTGAAACCTTGTTTGAACCTTCGCTTCTATTGATGTTTGTTTGAGATTCTATTTTCTATTCTTGGCTTTATTCGGATTTGTCTCTATTTAAGATTTTGTTGCTATTAAGATTCGCTTGTTTCATGTTTACAATCCAAACCTTGTCTCCTATTAGAACCTGTTTTCTAGTTACTATTCTAAACCTTGTTTCCTCATCAAGATTTTCTAGTCGAGATTTTATTTCCTAATCACGACCTTGTTGATATTGGTTCCCTAATTGAGACCTTGTATCCTATGGGAGGTTGTTTTTCCTTCGAAACTTTGTCTGAGGTTTCGTTGTTAATTGAGATGTTGTTTCCAGTACGAAATTTTATTTTCTTATTTTAAAAACTTGTCTCTTCAGTTCATCCTTTGAGACTCTGTTATCCCTTCGGGATAATGTCCCATATATGGAATCTTGTTACCATTCCAGATATCAGTTGATATTTCGTCATAATTTGAAACTTCGTCCTGTCTGAAATTTTAAATCTCCTTGGCTGCCCTTTTGTACTCACTGATTGGATCTCTTGTCATTTTTAGTACCTAATAAACTCATGTATTCTAACAGTCAGGTAACTTCACCATTCCGTGACTTGGACTATTGAAACTCATTTTGAACTCCTTGAAACTCTTTTGAAATTCCTAGGGATAAAGTCGAGAGGCTATTCGATGACCTACTATGGCATGACAGTTGCACGCTGCAGCCATTAGCTGGATTATGGAGACTGAGGGTTCACTGCAGCCAGTAGCACACTGGCGAGGCAGGAACTCTAAGTTGAAGTGATTTCAGACAATCATAGGTTTTCGAGTACTGTCAAGACTTATCATATTCTTTATACCTTGATCTCTTGGGTTGCTTCGTCAATGATTGTTGGAAAATGGATAAGGTTGACAGATTATTCGGTGACATACTGTTATTGAGTCACGGAGCCGGAAGTCCACTGCAGTCAGATATATACTGGCGGGGTAGGGATCCTAGGCAAAGTGATTTCGAATAGCTATATGTTCCCGGACACCATGGAAACTATATCCCTTTTATATGATTATTGATTTTCGAATCACAAATCCTTGCACGTTTCCTTGATTTGATACAAATACTTCCTGGATATTCTATACGTTTTCTCAAACCGACCCTTGCAATTTCCCTTCTTGCACTTTATTATCGGATCCTTGATTTTCCAAAATGTACATTGTTGTATCTTGACCCCACCTATATTTCTAAACCTTGATCTTGATCATATCTAACTAACTGTGATTTTCCTATCTTGTTCTAGTCCAATTGTGCTAAACTCTCGAGTTTGACCGTGCTTAGCGGATTAAGCCTTCATAGTTTTCTAAGTCATAATTAAACTTCATTCCTCCTCATACATGTTTGATTCTTGATCATTGGTAGATCATGTTGTTTCAACCTATGTACGAAATTATTGTGCTTGGTCTTAATTGAACTCAGTCTCACTTCGTGCCTGACTCATTTTGATCCATATTGATCATGTCATTTTACCTGCTTATTTTGTCATACTAAGTCCTTCCAAGTCCTACCCCTGATCATATCTAGATAATCCTAATCGTGCTCATATTTTATATTAATTATACTTGGTACCTATTGATAATACTTGATGATTGAAATTCTGTTGGTTCAGGCTAAAAGTAGTTTTGATGGAGACCATATGTTATTTCATCGCGCCTCAACTTTGGTTTAGATCATGATTGATGATCGTGGCCGAATAAACTACCCTTCTAGTCATGACTGGATTCAACTTATTTTATGTCTAACGTAGTCGCCCATTTTCAATTTTGTCTTATTTGAAATTATTTTCTTAATCGTGGCTGATGTATCCTTTGAATTTCGAGGGTAAAATTTTCTAAAGGGGGAAGATTTGTAACCCCGCTTTTCCAATTTTATGAAATTTAAACTTTTAATTCTTTCATGATATTCTAGAATTTTAGAAATTATTACTTTCAATTTACCTTGATTTCTTATCACTAGTTTTCATTATATTTGAATTAAGGAGATAATTGTTATTTCAGAATTTGAGGAGAAAACTCTAGCATCTAACTTGAGTGGTCCCCAAGACCCTAACAACCTTCTAACAACCTCAACAATTCTCTAACAACCTTTTTGAGTGGTTTGTAATTAACAGCATTGTTGGGACTAATCTATAAATTTCCTTCACAAATTCTTTCTCCCATAAAACCAGTGGAAGAGAGAGAGTGGAGCATTTTTTCATTTTTATTTCGTTTCAGAAGAACTGAAGCTCTCCTCTCTCTGTTCTTTCCCAAATTTGGGTTCCCGAAACCCTAACCCTATTTCTGAAGACCCGAGCCATGGCGTCGGCAACGGAGCTCCGGCCTAGGGCGGAGACGCCTAGCTGAGTTCTTTTCGACAACGTCTAGGCGAAGTAGCAGTCGCGGTCTTCCATCCCGAGAATCAACGTGCGAGCACCTCTCCCGAAGGGCCTTCTTCACCGGCGAACTTCGATTTAACCGGCGTCGTTCCGTTCGGGGAGCTCCAGTCTCGACGACGTTCGTCGTCACCATAATGACGAGGGGTCGTTCTCAACGTCAACGGCGGTGGAGGACGACGGATCTCTTGGCGTCAGCCTCCACCGGGGAGTTCGTCTCCTCGACAAACAGTCAACAGGCGGCGTCCATGTTCCGACAACGACTGCATGCTACCTTCTCCGGCGACGACTAGATCGGGAATGAGGACGAGCAGTTCGATCTTCTTCCGGTGAGCCGATCTCTCTCGGCGAACCAACAACAAAGTTGTGGTGAGCAGGACTGATCTGTGTGAATTATTTCTTTGACGAATGCGTGGCGAATCGAAGACGGCGACACGGTGAGTATACAGATCTTTAATTCTGAAGTTGCTTCATGAAATTTTGGGTAGAATGCAGTGAATCATCTTATGATTTATCCCTCTGTTCTTGCTTGGAACATGTTCGAGGTAATGTCACGGTAGGACTTGGATCACTCTGGACACGAAGAGGAACCGTATCCGACTCCTTAGGTATTGCGCTACATCGGATCTTTCTCAAGTATTAATCTATTTCTATTAATGTTGGAGAACAAGAATTGGTATCTGAATTGATAGTAGTATGTACAGGGCTCGGTCTTGGGAATTAATTTAGTGTGCGTGTCCAGTTCTGTGTGCTGTGTTGTGTTCGACTTTGGGACTCAGTGTTGAATACATAAAACGTGGGGTGTTGTGTCCAGTTTTGGATCTGTGTCCAGTTGGGAAGGTGCCAGGAATTGAACGATGAAGTAGGGCTGTGCGGGATCTGGAATGGATATTTGTGGGTTCATTCGTGTCCATCTTTGTGCATGCCTAATGATGTTCGTATATATGATGGCATTCGTGTCTGAGTACGGGTGCGTGTCTAGCGTGCGTGTCCGAGTGTGGCATAGAGAAGCTGGACCAGTACTGTAGTTGATGGTTTGGAAGACTTGTCGACCCTTGACTCTGCCTGCTTGATGGAATTGAATGGTACTTTGTAGAGATCTTGTAATATAGTTGTATAATGTTATAGTTAGTTTGCTAAGTTCTGAATATTCATTTTGAATTATATTTTGAAGTGATGCTTAATTTGGTGAAATTCAATTAAAGTTGAGTAACATGACAAACCAAATAGTGTAAGTGTATATGAGTTTCTTTCCTTTTGCTGTTGGTTGGACTTGGTATAGAAGTTCGATTTGGGATGGCAGTTGTATATTAAACAGGTTGCTGGGATGGCAGTAGTATTGGCAGTTGGTTGGCTGGGTCCTAAACCATTTGCTCTTTTTTTTCTGTTGAATAGATTTGGAGTCCTGAGAGGTTATGACAAATCATGTGAAGCTTTGGGGCTGAGCTAAAAGTCCAAACATGGATTGATGCAAACCCTGAATCACTTTATATATGATAATAGCTAGTTACATTTACTTTGGAGACTTTAGTACAGGGAGCTTCATTCTGTGGTGTGACTATCATGACTGAGTATTTGGGCTAGTTTGAGCGAGTCTTTGTGGCAAGGCTGCCATTAATTGAGTCAAGAAGGAAATAGTTGCCAAAACTCATGTGCGGCTAGCTTGATGGGTTGAGTAGGTCCAAATGTGTGAATTCATGGATATGTTTTGATGGAGTTCATTGCTCTGATTTTTGGCCAGGGATTAGAGGACTGTTCGTTAAGCTGAGTTCTAGCCGTTGAAGTAAAGTTTAAATTGATGTAGTAGTGATTAGTTTGGTAAACTTTATATATATGTACATTAATTGCTGAGAGCTTTGTAATATACAGGGCTGAGCATGTGGGATTAATTCTTAATATTTATTAGACTTAAATCAACTAGTATATTAATGGTTAGATATTAATCAATTGTATTATTAGACATTAACCAACTTGTACACATCATTATCAAATTCAGGTGAACATAGAGACTACTATCTTCCTATTCCCGATCTTTCCGGAGCAAAGGCAAGTACATTCTATGGTCTTGTACATTTCATTATATCCTGTGCTTTTCTGATTGACACATTGCAACACGTCATGTACTTTCTGGTGCTCATGTTCCTTATTCTTAGTACTTGTACCTGGGGAGGGGAAATATACTATTTATGTGACCAAACCCAAGAAACAACTCAGGTGTGTTTAGCTTAGACCCGCATCGTGCATGCGGGTCCTAAGCCGTATCATTCATGTGCTTTCATGTGCTTACCCCTAGCCGGTCACATACTTAGTTATATTTCAAATATTGTACATACATATTCAGGAGATAGATCATGTACTTAGTTCTTGTGATTCCTGAGATACCATGTTCTTTCATGTTCTTATATTTCATGTATTTTCATGTTCTTACATATCATGTTCTTTCATGTACTTTACACACCATGTTCTTTCATGTACTTATTCACCATGTTCTTTCCTGTGCTTTTCATGTTCCCTTGTACTTTCATATCATGATGTCTTGTTCATTACCGAGAATTGTACTTTGCTCCGCTCCTGACTGGATAAGTTGCAGGTATACTTGCAGGATTTATCATTCTACTTATGGGCCAGAGCCCGGGATTTAGCTGAGCAGGATGAAGCTTAGTGAGGCTTCAGGTTTATATTGCTTAGCTTTACTCTAAGATATTGACTTTAGAGTTCATAGCACTTTTCATTCCTGTTGATTCTGGTACATTATGATATCTGGATTTGTGGATTATGGTGATCATTCTGGGATACGTTTTTAGATGCTGTGATTCTATACTTTCATGATTATCTGTTAGTTTTACCTAGCTTGGTACAGCTTACTTCGTCGTGTCTAACGACGAAGGCTGGGCGTGTCCGACTCGTGTCCGATTATTCGGGAGCGGGTCGTGACACTTCTTCCCATTCTAATTCTTCTACTTCTTCTAATTCTCTTCTTCTCCTCCTTACAATTCCTATTCTCCTT